>BPLR01009239.1:0-99587 GCA_021605095.1 Caerostris extrusa
TTTGCTATGATCCTACACATATATAAATGGCGAAATGTCACCTGAATCATTTTATATACAATTAAATGGTAGTATGTCTTCTAAGTCATTCCCTGTGATCATGTCTGTATAAATATTGCTATGTTTCCTGAATCATTCGGGATATGCATAAACATTTCATGTAAAATAAAAATCCAAAGCTCTTGTATTAATAAAAATCCAAGAAAAACCCAAAACACTTTGTGTAACCATCAATTCGAAATCCCTGTAAAAGTATTTCATCAAATATACTGAGCTTTTCAAAGTAGTCAGTGATATCGAACTCATGAATTCTGTATGTGTGAAAATAATTTTCTGTATCATCTAGTCTTGATCAGATTAAGGCAGCACCGGCATCTTCAGATGAGGAAAAAAACAGGATATTTTCCAAGAACATGTGGTCAAGCTTGTTTTGTTGGAATCTAGAGCCAAGAATTTACTGCAGGACAGGTTCGATTTGGGCCCCATCAATCTTAAAGTGGCATTCCGCGATTGCTGTTATAAGGATTTCAATTTGTACCAACCTTAATTATTTAGGATAATTAATAACGCCCATAATATCCCATTTATTAATTGGTTATAACATTCTAAAATGCATTTAAGATATTGATATTCATACAAACCAAAGGTATATTTCACCTACGTCTTTTCTTTTCTTAATGTAAATTATAAATCTCAAAATTAATTTGCACACAGTGCAAAAATATTATGTCCATCTTCTTCTATCTATGTACCTGTTCTCTGTCGACTACAATCAATTAACTAATTGAATATTCGATAAATATTGCTTTGATCGATCTTACGTTTAAAAGTTCCTTATTTAACAGGAATTAAGTTCCTCATACTTAATATAATTAATATAGGAGACGTGAATCCAGTGTCTTCATCAAACAACTCAATGCCGATAAACTTTCGAAGCTATTAAGTACTACTAAGAGCCACCTGTCTTATTAAATAATGCCTACTATATTCATAATAAAATTTCCGACGAACACAAAACTGTTGACAACGCCATTGAAGCTTAAACTGTCAAAAGTGCTTTTCAGAATAAATAATCGGATTAAATTGAAAAGTTAATATCAATTTGAATGATGGCCCTCGAAATAATTTGTTTCGCACTCTTCAAAACCCAATTAAATCCCTCTGATCAATTAAAAGCGCAAATAATTTTCTAATTTAAACGAACATTTCGAAGGTAATTAATTGAACTGCACTATTAACGCACGAGGGCCGAGACGATAAAATTTCCCCCATTCTTTCGGTTCTTTGACGTGAAAATTGCAGTTCTGTAGCATGAAAACTATTCGGAACTTTTCCGTGGATTTGATTTTTTACATGAAGATATTATTTTAAAAGCTGTCGCTCATATTCAATCGAGAAAGAAAGGTTTCTAGCAGCTCATAAATTTTTGATTTTAATGCAGCCATCAAGAGAAAGTGGGTAGTAGTAATTAATTTGTATTCATGTGATATTTTATTGGGGATTAAAAATTGGAATACTTTTTTATTCAAAACGTGTGCACTAAGAAATATATATATATAAAAATATTTTATAAAAGATAGAAATTTTATGCATCACTTTTGTCCCAAAAAGACGTCATATTGATTCAAAAAGGCACAGAAATCGAACGTCCTCCTCCAATAGAAGATTTATTCATCGAATTTATATCAATTTAAATTATGACTGAATACATGCACGTATGTAATATTATCGCTCGTTTGGAACCACAGGTTTCGGGTTCGAGTCCCGGCGGTGCCATGGATATTTGTTGTGATTCGGAATCCACTTTAAGACGTATGTCCCTGTCTAATAGGACCGTATAGCGTTGCGGGGGTATTTTTACTCCGCGTCCATAGCTTATCTTCAAGCTACGTGCACCCCCTGGGTACGGCTAAGTGAGTAACAGCAGTGCAGCCTTTGCTTATGACATAAGGACAACTGTTTATGTATTTTTCCAGCTGCATTAGAAAAGATGTTTTAAAGTTCTTTATTTAACAGAAAGTAAGTTCCTCATATTTTATATAATTAATATCGGAGACGTGAATTCAGTGTCTTCATCAAACAACTCAAAACTGATAAACTTTCTAAGCGATTAAGAAAAACCATTCGGAACTTTTCCGTGGAATTGTGAAGTGGACATTATTTTAAAAGTTGTGGTCAATTCAATGTGAGGTTTTTAAGTAGCTCATAAATTTTTTGATTTTTAATGCAGCCATCAAAATGAAGTGGACAGTAGAAATTAATTTGTATTCATTTGAATGATTATTGAAGTGATTGAAAGTGACAATATTTCTTTTGCTCAAAACGTGTGTGCGCTAAAGATAGAAAAGAAAATATTTTATCAAGGGAATTTTTTACATCATTTTTTGTCTCCAAAAGATGTCATATTAGTTCAAAAAGCACAGAAATCAAATCTCATCCAATAGAAGATTTATTCATAGAATTTATATCAATTTAAATTATGACTGAATACATCCACGTATGTAATATTATCACTGCTCGTTTGGTACCTTGGTTCCGGGTTCGAGTCCCGGCCGTGTCATGGATGTTTGTATTGATTCTGAACCCACTTTAAACCGTAGGTCCTTGTCTAATAGGGTCGAAGAGCTTTCCGGGCTTTCGGTTTCGAGTCTAGGTAGTGCCATGTATATTTATAGTGGTTCGAATCAACTTTAAACCGTAGGTCCCAGTTTAATATGATTGTAGAGTGGTGTGGGAATAATGTTACTCTGCATCCAAGCTACTTACAACCCTGGCTAGGTTAGCTAAGTGAGTAACAACGGTGCAGCTTTTGCTTATGACATAAAGACAACTGTCTATGTATTTTCAGCTGCATTATAAAGGATGTTTTTAAAGATAGAAAAGGAATTAACAGAAAATAAGTTCCTCATATTAATATAATTAATATAGGAGATGTAATTCAGTGTCTTCATCAAACAACTTTCTGCTATACTGATAAACTTTCTAAACTATTAAAAAAAAACTATTCGAACTTTTCCGTGGATTTGATTTTTACATGAAGGATATTATTTTAAAAGTTGTCGATCATATTCAATCGAGAAAGAAAGGTTTTTAGCAGCTCATAATTTTTTTTTTATTTTAATACAGCCATCAAGAGAAAGGGGCTAGTAGAAATTAATTTGTATTCATATGATATTTTATTGTAGTGATTAAAAATGAAAATAATATTTTACACAAAATGTGTGCATCGAGATAGAAAAGAAAATATTTTATAAGTGTTATACATTAATTTTGTTCCAAAAAGACATTGTAATCATTCGAAAAGCAGAGAGATCGAACCTCATCCGATGGAAGATTTATTCACCAAATTTATGTCAATTTTAATTATGAACTGAATACATCCACTTGTGCCTTAATGTTTGAGTGTCTAGCACTCTGGCGCTCTGTGCCATAGGTTTCGAGTTGCAGTCCCGGCAGTATCATAGATGTTTATAGTGGTTCGGAATCCACTTTAAACTGTAGGTCCCGGTCTCATATGATCGTAGAGCGTTGTCTTGAGGTGTAATCAGTCTTCAGCCCTCGTGGTTCCTCGCTCACCAATAGGCTAGCTCTCTTGTCTTTCGTACCACAGGTTTCAGTTTGAATCTTGGTGGTGGCATGTATGTTTGTGAGTGGTTCGGAATCCAGTTTAATCTGTAGGTCCCAGTCAGTTTAGCCCTTGTGTGCACAAGGTGATCGTAGAGCGACAAACCAAACCTCTCTAAAAGTGAAGCTGCATATTACCCTTAACCATGGACGTCGCCTGTGACAGGGTCCTTTGGACCTGGTGTAGACTTTCCTAGGCCAGGGGGATTAGTAACAATAACACATATTCACTTATGTAATATTATCAATTTTGATTGTGTTCTAATATAATCAAGGTTCGTCTATTTTTAATGAAACATGGGGATACCACAATATTTAATTTAAAGTTTGGTAAGATGTTTTTTTTTATCCTACGCCCAGCCTGGGTCATACGATGTATTGTTGTCCAATATACACTCAAGAGCCAAAACATTCTGACCACCTGTCAATAACGAGTTGGCCCACCTTTGGCGCTCAACACAGCTTCAACCCGCCTTGGCATGGATTAATACAACCACTTAATACCAGTTAAACACCACTTCCACCTGATCAGGGTCTTCCACGTCATCCAGGCGAGTTCATTGCAAAATGTCGGGGTGGTCATAATGTTTTGGCTCTTGAGTGTAAGTGATAAAATTAAATGAGAAGTAATGTAAACATCCTTTAATTTAGAGCAAATAAAAGGATGTCCATTCATAGAATCATCCACGTACGGAGGGTATAAGACAGAAGTTGTCACATTGATTTTATTGAGATGCTGCTGAAGGAATGCTGCATGGAGCTTTAATGTTTTGGGATCACTAAGAGAAAAGGAATATTCTTTATTTTATTCCAATTTGTTTTGTTAAATTCAACTTAATAGGAAAATATGCGAATGGGCTTGATGAAGTACTGTCTCTTCATTCAACAGTAAAATCCTTTTACAAATAACCAAATATTAATTGACAAAATTTCATGCTTCATAGTTTTATGATGTACAATATTTTCGATGTACCATCAGTGATACCATTAATACAGAGTACTGTGATCAAGGTATTTTTGTGTTTTTAAGTATTAAAAGAGATTAACGGTTCAATGGACATCCCAAAATTTGTTCATTTTTTTAAAGAAATTTGGATGGGCATTTCTTTCTCATCCACTTTACAATCCAGACACCCCGTTAGATTATTCTGTTTAGGTGTTTGCCAAATTTTCTTGATGATAAAAATTTCAGTAATAAACAAGAGATTGAAAATTTTCTAAATGAGTAATTTGCTACAAAACAAAAACAAAATACTTCTTTAAAGATGGAATCAAAAGTTGTTTCAAAAGACAGTTAAATGTCATAGAAAATAATGGAGAATATATTAATTATTAAATATTTACAACGATAAATGTTTTTTTTTTTTCCTTTCAAAATTGTCTATTTAAATCTCGTTTTACTTTACTTTCAAAATTGTCTATCTAAATTTCGCATTAGTTAACACTCCTTTATTTTTTACACATTTCAATAAATGAAAAACTATGAAAAAGAACTTATTTATTTTTAATTTATTAAAAATATTAAGCAATATAAGGTTTTTTTTTTTTCTTATTTTCGAACACGATGCATTAATTTCCTTTGAAAAAAACATAACGTAAATAAACTTAAGAACTTATAAAAACAAAATGATTAATATAAAGAAAATTCCTAGAAATCTTTTTTATATTTCATCACCATATAGTTTTACTCTAGGCACAGTGATGTGGGGTGGTGTAGTGTAGTAGTAGTAGTTGTTGTTCGAAATTCATCTTAAACTGTAAGTTATTGTCAAATTAACCTAAAGTGTGCAAAAAATGACCGTATAGCGACAATGCTGTAAAACCAAATAATTTCTCCAAACATGGAATTAAAAATTGTCCAAAAAATGCTTAAATGTCATAGCAAATGATGGAGAATGAATTAATAATTAAATTTGTACAACAACAAATATATTTTTTTCCTTTCAAAATTGTCTTACTAAACCTCGCATTAATTAACACTCCTTTATTGATTTTAACAAATGAAAAACTATCAAAAAAATGTCTTTATTTTAAATTTATTAACATTATATTGCTTAGCATTTTTCTTATTTTTGAACGAAATGCATTAATTTACTTTGAAAAACATAACGTAATAAATAAACTTAAGGAATTTATAAAAAGAAATTGATTCATACAGAGAAAATTCTCAGAAATCTTTTTTATATTTCATCACCATATAGTTTTTCACTTCACCATGTACACTGCTGATCAGCAATAACAAAATCGGCAAGAAAAAAAGTGTTTGCTTCAGAAGAAGTAAGCCCGCTTTTATCCAAATTTAATAACGCTCTAGTCGTCAGATTTATCAACTTTCTTGAGTGATGATAAAAGAAATACCGTCTTAAGGCTTTCGTGGTGCCCAGATTTATTTTTCTTTTACTAAGTGCGCTTGATTTAACATCCATCCTTATTGATTAGACCTGTAGTAAGAGTAAAGATATTAAAAAGACTAAAGACTAAAGAGAAAAACTATCAGCTAAAGTCCAGTAGGAAGTATCTAGTTATTAGAGCGAGCTGTACAACTTCAGCACTAAGAAATAGAAACTCAATTTCACGATGAATTGACATTAATATAACAGCCTTGATTCAGTAATGTCAAAAATAACAATTTTTGGGAATTATATACACTTGCAGTGACACTAACTCTTTTAAATCTTCTAGCTAACTTTATGTAACAGCCTTGATTCTGTATTTGGCTTATTTTTATAAAATCAGATGTTATTTAAGTAAATTCAAAATTAAATAAAAGGAATAAAAAAAAGTTAAATTCGTTTTTCTCTGTGTCAAGAAAATTTTTTGTAATTATTTTTTTTGACAGTGACATTAACTTTAATTTTTAAATCTTCTAGATAATAATGGTTTATTTTTTAACATGAGCTAACCAAAATATTGGTGGCCTGATGGCCAATTGTCTAACGCTCTGGAGCTCGATACCACAGGCTTCACGCTAGAGTCCCGGCGGTGCCATGGATGTTTGTAATTTTTCAGAATCCACTGTAAGCTGTAGGCTCTGTGGCGCTCTACTGTCTCATGTGACCGCAGAACGTCACAGAGCCCAAACAGTCTTCTCACCCACATCATTCCCAAACTGTAAAGGGGCAATCCAGCTCTAGGCACAGTGATGTGGTGTGGTGTGGTGTAGCAGTAATTGTTGTTCGAATCCATGTTAAACTGTAGGTTGCAGTCAGATTAACCTAAAGTGTGCAAAAAAGGACCGTATAGCGACAATGCTGCAAATCCCAATAATTTCTCCAAAGATGGAATCAAAGAATTGTACAAAAGATGGTTAAATGTCATAGCAAATGATTGAGAATGAATTAATAATTAAATTTGTACAACAACAAATATTTTTTCCTTTCAAAATTGTCTTACTAAACCTCGCATTAATTAACACTCTTTTTATTGATTTTAATAAATGAAAAATTATCAAAAAAATGTCTTTATTTTTAATTTATTAAAATTATATTGCTTAATATTTTTTTATTTTGGTACACAATGCATTAACTTCCTTTGAAAAAACATAACGTAGTAAATAAACTTAAGAACTTATAAAACAAAATGATTAATATAGAGAAAAATTCTAGAAATCTTTTTTATATTTCATCACCATATAGTTTTTCACTTCACCATGTACACTGCTGATCAGCAATAACAAAATCGACAAGAAAAAAAAAGTGTTTGCTTCAAGAAAAAGTAAGCCGCTTTTATTCGGAATTTAATAACGCTCTAGTCGTCAGATTTATCAACTTTCTTGAGTGATGATAAAAGAAATACCGTCTTAAGGCTTTCATGATGCCCAGATTTCTTTTCTTTAACTAAGTGCGCTTGATTTAACATCCATCCTTATTGGATTAGACCTGTTAGCAAGACTGATAAAGATATTAAAAAAGACTAAAGACTAAAGAGAAAAACTATCAGCTAAAGTCCAGTGGGAAGTATCTAGTTATTAGAGCGAGCTGTACAACTTCAGCACTAAGAAATAGAAACTCAATTTCACGATGAATTGACGTTTATATAACCGCCCTGATTCTGTATTTGGCTTATACTCATAAAATCAGATAAGTTAGATATATATTAGAACATATATGTTATTTAAGTAAATTCAAAAATATAAAATGAATAAAGAAGTTAAATTTGTTTTTCATTCTGTCAAAAAATAATCATTTTTCTGAATTATATACAGTTACAGTGACACTAACTCTAAATTTTAAATCTTCCAGCTAATAATGTTTATTTTTTAACATGGGCTATCCAAATATGATTGGCTTGATGGACTGAGGTTGATGTCAATGTTTGTAGTGGTTCGGAATACACTTTAAGCCGTAGGTACCGATCTCATATGACAGCAGAGAGTCGCAGACTTCTTCAATCAGACTTCTTACCACATCATTCCTAAACTGTAAAGGGGCAACTCAGCTCTAGGCACAGTAATGTGGTGTAGTAATGGTAGTGGTGGTTCTGAATCCACGTTAAACAGTAGGTCCCGGTCTAATTAACCTAAAGTGTGTAAAAAATACCGTAGAGCGACAAACCAAACCAAATAATATTTAATTTAAGAAATTGGCATCATTAAAATGGCAAGTAAAATCTCTCCATTAACTCATATATATACGTTTATTCATTTTAAATTAAACGCATATTCTTAGAAAGAAATTAATTTACTGAGAAAATTATTCCATCGTTTAACACACAAAAGAATAAAGAATTTTTCTTATAACATCACTGAAAATAATTAATTCCATATAATAAATTACTTGGTAATCCACAAATTAAAACCAAAAACAATTAACAACTTTATTTGCAATTCCTTTAAACACATCCACAATTATACAAAGTTATATTTATTATAATATTATGATATTATTATTATTATTATTACATCACCAATCATAAAAAGAAACTTTTATTCACATCTCTATACAATTAATTCTTACAAAAATTTACGCACATTAATTTAATAATTTTCAATTATTAGGACAAAATAATTGGTAATTACAGATTTTACTTTTACTAATTGCAATTATTTAATATTATAGTGACTACTGTTTTAATAATAATTTAATGACTAATGATTTAATAAATAAAATTCATTTATGATTGAGGAACAATGAAAAAAAAAGTTTTGTTACAATTTTAATCAAATAATAATAATATATTTTATTGCTAAAGTCCAAAATTTATTATGCAGTTCTGTCCGATTTGTGGCCCAGTAGCAATGTATATGGCTAGCGTGCAAGAGGAAATAGGTTCGAATCCATTGGTGGCGTCTTTTGCTTTTAGAATTGAGGAGAGGGTCTGATGGCGTGACTGGCGTGACTGGCGCTCGGTGTCACATGTTTCGGATTTCAGTCCCGGCCGTGTCATAACATAATGTTACAACAACATAATGTTTGCAGTGGTTCGGAATCCACTTTAGCGTGATATCCGGGTTTAATACGACTGCAGGGCTTTGGGCGTAGGGCTGACAACCCTACCCCATAAAAACTAAACGTCACAGAGCCACGTCAGACTTCTACCTAAGGGTGTTCCATCACAACAGAAAGCCCCCCCCTTCCCTCCTTCCATGAGACCACACGAGTTCTTGCACTTGGTCTAGTTGTTGCTGTCTACCAAGTGGGATAACAAACAACAACAGCAGAAATGAGGAGACTCGTTGGCGATTATAACAACGTGTACCTAAACGTCTTGCATCGATAGTTAGGCTTTCTGTGGAAGTTTTTGGTTTTCTGCAAGCTCATTTTTTTACAAGCAAATATGAGAAGCTATCCTTTAAAAGCCCTTTCGAAAAACAATGTCACCACCTGTCAGTGGGCTAATATGTAATATCAGTGGACTATTATGTAATATCTATTATGTAATATCAGTTAGAGTATTTTAAATCAAAGTATCTTGTAATATCAGTGGAGTATAAACATAAATAATGTAATATCAATGGGCTAATCTTTGTAATTCAGTGGAATTTTATGTAATATCAAGTATTATGTAGTAACACAAATTATGTTATCAGAGTATTATGTAATATCAGCGGGTATTATGTAATTTCTTTTATTATGTAATTTATCAGTGGTATTAAATGTAATATCAGTTAAGTTTTATTACGTAATATTTTTCAAAAAAGAAGACAGTATTATGTAATATCAGTGTATATTCTTATGTAGTAACAGGGGCTATTATGTAATATCAGAGTATTATGTAATATCAATATTTTGTAATAAAGTGTCGTTGTTATTAATATCAGGAATTTACGTAATATCTCTCATATTATGTAATATCAGTGGAGTATTATGTAGTAAAAGGGGAAAATTATGTAATATCAGTATTTGTAATATCTTTGTATTATTAATATCAGCGAAGTATTCTTTAATATAAAGTATTATGTAATATCAGTGGGCTATTTATGTAATTACATGATGGAATATTATGTAATGTCTTATTTTTAATATCAATGGGTATTATCTAAAAGTAACAGTGGAGTATTATGTAATATCAGCATTATTATGTAATATAAGAGTATTATGTAATACTTGTATTCTAATATCTAATATCAGTGGAATGTTATGTAATATCAGAATATTATGCAATATCAGAGTATTATGTAATATCAAGTATTATGCAATATCTTGTATTATGTAATATCAGAATATTATGTAATTCAGTTGACTATTGTGCAATGTTACCATGTTGTTTCTTAGAAACAATCTTTAAATAACAAATATAATTTAATGACGTGGAACAATTTAAAATATAAACAATTAAAAATAAATTAAGCATGTCTTGTTGATTGAATTTTAAAGGTAAAAGATTATGCAGATAAGAAACTACAAATTTCTTTTATACTTTTATCTAACAAACTTGGTATTTTTTCTTTAACTAACTTTATTTGTTATTTGCCATGGCTTTTCTAAACGTAACATTTTCTCTTAAAGTTTTGTTACATTTTACATTGTATCAGTTAATGTTTGCTAGAAGAGGACAGTTGCCTAAAGTTTATAATTTATGTATATTCTTTTAAAAGTTTTAAGCGTCTTAATAACTTGTATTCTTAAATGGAAATCATAGTATTATATTCTTAAAAGTTTAATAACTTATATTATTAATAACTTGTATTCTTAAAAGTTTAATAACTTATATTCTTAATAACTTGTATTCTTAAAAGTTTAATAACTTATATTCTTAATAACTTGTATTCTTAAAAGTTTAATAACTTATATTCTTAATAACTTGTATTCTTAAAAGTTTAATAATTTATATTCTTAATAACTTGTATTCTTAAAAGTTTAATAACTTTATATTATTAATAACTTGTATTCTTAAAGTTTAATAATTTATATTCTTAATAACTTGTATTTAAAAGTTTAATAACTTATAACTTGTATTCTTAAAAGTTTAATAACTTATATTCTTAATAAATTATATTTTTAAATTAGGTATGATAAATATTTCAATTGCAGTGATATTTTAATGATAAATTGTTTATTTTGCAACATATGAGCCAGAATTTCTTCATCTAAAATTTATTAAATTTTAGTAACAAAAAAATTTGTAGAAATAAAAAAAAATATTATTCTAGTTATTTCGATCATTAAAATAATCATTATCTCAGAAATATATTTCATCATTAATCTAGTTGCATTCTCTCATTAAAATATATTTGAAACTTATTTTGAAACAACAAAATAAGGGCTTAAAAATTCAATTAAAGAATCATGAGATAAATCTACAGATTCGTCTGATACAAAAATACAGGATACAATATTCGCAGTCTTTCTATAATTAAAATGGGAAATAAATTATGTTTAGTTATAATTAATTAGAATACAAATATTCTGAGAAATATTTTATGAAACAATATTAAAAACATGAAAAATAAGAATGCTTAAATTCTAAGAAAATTGTGAAAAAAAAAAAAATTATACAAAAAGCATACAAAGAATAAATTTTAAAAAATACTTAGCAGTATTTGTTATTTCAATCAAAATTTTATAATCTAAAAATAATTTACTTAATTTAAAAAGTTTGCTTGAAATACTCATTTTATTCGAGTTGAATGTTTGGATGTTTCTTATTTTCACCGGGTATAACACAAATGTTAGGAGATAATAATTAAAGTATAATAGTAAACATCAAAAAGACATTAAATTGTTGAAGTAAGAGATCTGAAACAAATGGCGTCTCCTTCCAATGGAAAAAAAGAGTTTAAAAACACAAATAAAATAGATAAATTGAATATATTTAAGGCATTAATCCTTTAAAATAATAAAATTCAAATAAAATTTAAAACAATTAACAACAAAAATTTGGAAATATTTTATCTCAAGAAGATAATCATTAAGATATAATAACATCAAAAGACATTAAAATTTTGAAATACTAGATATGAAATAAATGGCGTCTACTTCCAATGGAAAAAAGACATCAGGAACACAAACTAATCTCGAAAGATCAAAAGCCTAACAGCAAGAGAACCATCAACAAAACCACCAAGAGAAATGAATCTTCAAATACCCCTTAACTGTCGCATAAAATATGCCTTAAAATCAATTCAATTTTTAAATTTAAGTAAAGCACTTCTTCCCCCAGCAAACATCACTCAAATTCCCAAATAAAAAAAACCATCTCTGATATCCATTGCTTTTATTCCTTCTGGTGACCTCCTTTTCCAAGTTCTCATCAGTCACCGACAACCTAAGTATAAATCATATTCCTTCTTTGCATGTATGAGCTAAAAATGCCATTCAACACTGGAGCTCGCATATCCACATTTGGTACATAAAAATCTCGGAATATTTTTGGCTCCCTGTACATCTAACGTATTGTTGGAATAAATCCTGGTTGGTGTAAGTACCCTATTGGAAAAGAAGTACTTCCAGGAAAGTATTTTATGTGTAAGTATAGTATTATTATATGCATGTAGACAGATAGTTTTTCAAAGGCTGCTGTGACGTAAGGATAGTAGCATAAGCAAAGCATTCAGGATAAGAATTTTAAATGTGGAGCTATTCAGTAGTATGTGAATAGTCCACTATTTATCCCTTGCTCCATTAAATAAACTTTGGAAGTAAATGGTTTTGATTTTTTTTATATATAGAGATGAATGTCTTTTGGTAGAGTTGTTTCCTTTTACAAGAAAGAAATGGATGTTTTATAGATCTAGATGATGTTTATAACGTTATGTTCAATGATACAATACAAAATAGTTTTGTTTTAAACTGTATACGTTCCATAAAAGTTAAATAGAAATTTGTGCTTCTTTTAGATATGAATGTTGTATAATATGGAAACAAAGATATAAATATTAAATCACTTGTAAAGAAATTGTGTAATGGTTCATTTAATCATTTTTTGATGAACTACTTAGTTTGTTCTTAAAACATTTAATGGTAAACATAGCAGTATTTCTACAAAATGTATACAGAATAACATAGAAGGACATAACTTGGTTGGTTTCCATTATAACTAGTAAAATAGCTTAAATGTGTAAAATAATCAGAAATGTGAATTCTTTTTTTATTAAATAAGGGCTATAAATAAGCAACAAATAAGTATTAAGAGAATTATGGTTTATTATAAATCTATTTAAATTAAAATTTCTAATAAATTCATTCACTAATTCCAACACTCAAATATGTCTTTATATTTATATCCAATTAAACAAATTAAATAATAGAATAGCATAAATATATTTCACAGATAAAAAATGATAATTATAGGAAAAATATAACCTTATAACATTTCATTGATACTTTACTTTAACTTACTTTACTGATCTATTCAATCTTCAGACATCACTTTAATCAATTTGGTTAATCTCACATATCTGAAAGAAGATCTTACACTTAGTTTTGAATAACATATTAATTAAATTATTGATCTGAATGAAATTTATATGGTCTACATTTTTTAATCATACTAAGAGGCTTCTGTCTAGCCCCCTGTAGTGTTTGTTCACCAACCCTCGTGGTTTCCATTTAGTTAAGTGATTCGGCAAAACCTCCGATATATGATTAATGGTTCTTTATTCCAGAAATGACGTATCCTCATAGATGTAGCACGATCAACTTTTTTTCTTAATGAATCCTTGTTGATTGGAATTATTCAATTTTGAATTCTCGATGTCCAACAACAATTAACTAGTTTTTGTTTTCTAAGACCGACATTTCGACCATTCTCCACTAAGTTGGCAGATATGTAGATATATGGCAGATATATATAGATATATAACATAGAATATAGATGTATAATATAGAATATAGATGGCAGATGGTAGAATATTCGGAATTTCCGGGGTTCCCTTAGCAGTCATGCTATATATAATCCCTATTTCACTACCAAAACTTTGAGCGACCATCTCCAATGGATGGAATCTGTAAGGATTAACACACGTTTTGAATATAGAGATAACACCTATTTCGATCGATGGCTTTCGCTTGTCGAGATTTAACCCAGTTCCCTTAGTTCAAAGACTTAATAGGTTATTCACCAAGCAACTGCAGCCTGTATGGCAAATCTTACAGATACCAAGTTGGATTATATTCCATGCGTTGTGCGTAAGAAAACTAGAATTTCTGGATGTGCATAATGACATGATAATAATTCAGTTCCAAAAAATAAATATATTTATTTATTATAATAAACTAGCTAAATAGCTTGATATTTTTCAGGCTGATCTGAAAAGATCAATATGGAAAGCCCCATAAGGAATAAAAAATTATTAATTTGGAAGTTCAAAAGTTTAATATTTTTATTAATAATTTATAAGCAAAAAAAAAAAAAAAAAACTTTAATAACTTGTAAAAAATTAATTTCAAAAAAGAAACTTATCAGGCAACCGTTTGTAGATACACAAAATATTAAGTTCACGCTAAAAGGTTGTGTATTGAATTTGTATGACTAATATAAAGTATATACACCGAAGTGACAAAAGTCATGGGATAGCAATATGCAAATTTTCAGATGGTAGCATCGCGTAGAACAGGTATAAATGCGCAGTGCTTTCGCAGAGATTTCATTTCTGTTCAAGTTATTCATGTGAAGAGGTTTTGACGTGATGATGACCGCACGACGGGAATTAACAACTTTGAACGCGGAATGTTATTTGGAGCTAGACGCATGGGTCATGCCATTTCGAAATCGTTAGGGAATTCAACATTCCCAGATCCACTGTGTTTGCCGAGAGTATGAAATTTCAGGCATAACATCCCACCATGGAAGCGCAGTGGTCGACCGCCTGCACTTAACGACCGAGACCGGCGACGTCTAGTCGTAAATTCTAACAGACAAGCAACACTGCGTCCAACAACCGCAGAAATCAATGTGGGTTAACAAGGGTCTTGTCTGTTAGAACTGTGCAGAGAAATTTGGCTTTCTTGGGCTATTCCAGCAGAAGACCGACTCGAGTGCCTTTATGACAGAACGACATCTTTTGCAGAGACTCTCGTGGGCAGATGAGCATATCGGTTGGTCCCTAGATGAATGGAAAACCGTGGCCTGGTCCGATGAGTCAAGATTTCAGTTGGTAAGAGCTGATGGTAGGGTTCGAGTGTGGCGCAGACCCCACGAAGCCATGGACCCAAACTGTCAGCAAGGCACTGTTCAAGCTGGTGGTGGCTCCGTAATGGTGTGGGCGTTTTTTCATGGCATGTACTTGGTCTTCTGGTGCGACTGGACCGAACATTGACTGGAAATGCTTATGTTCAGCTACTTGAGATCACTTGCAGCCATTCATGGACTTCATGTACTCAAACAACGAAATGGATGGCAATGCGCCATGTCACCGGGCCACAACTGTTCGCGATTGGTTTGAAAAACATTCTGGACAATTCCAACGAATGATCTGGCCACCTAGATCGCCCGACATGAATCCCATCGAGCATTTATGGGACATCATCGAAAGGTCCTGCACCATCAACGCTTTCACAATTATGGACGTCTATCGAGACAGCATGGCTCAATATTCCTGCAGAAGACTTCCAACGACTTGTTGAGTCCATGCCACATCGAGTTGCTGCACTTCGCCAGGCGATAGGGAGGGCCGACACGATATTAAGAGGTATCCCATGACTTTTTGTCACTTCAGTGTAGTATATTGGAATTTTCTATCCTCAAACTTTAATATCCCTCTCCTTTTAAACCTTTTATACTGATCTTAGAAGAAAACTGAAAATACCATTGGACATAGGACACATCAGTATCTACTATAAAAAATCGCTCACAAAAACGAATCTCACATTAATGCGGGAACTAAGAGGCAAAAACCAGGGGGAAGGGTGTTTGAAAATCTCCAAGTTTTAAAATAACTTAAGGTAGCCTATGTAAGTCCTCTGTCCAAATTTTACAGCACAAGTTAAAACTGTGAATTTGTTTAAAAACAAACAGATTTTCACACATATATCTTAGGTACTTCTGCAGAAGTAAATTTATTGTGCTAGACGCATTTTTAATTTCTTAATTTTTAAGAAATTTTTTAATATTTATGTTGTAGATTTATAATATGCATGACAAATTAAATGCAACACAATAAAATGTGGCAGCAATTATTAATAAAGATAACATTATATAAAAGACAATATTAATATTATTTCTGTAAAAAACTTATTTTGTTACAGAAATAACAGTAAAAATGGCATTTAATTATAATGCCTACACATATGCATTTAATTTTTTTTACACAGCGTACAATTAGAGTTACACTTATCTGTCTTCTCAATAATCTCAACGGTGAACCGTAATTTTTATTGGCGAATGTTATCTCAAAGTAAATAAATGAGCTGATTACTGACAGGAAATTACATTATCTACAAGTATACATTGAATTTCTTTAGAACAAACAACATCGTAGTACAATAGAACAAATATATTTAAAAAGTGACATAAATTTAACAGATTAAACCTCTTACCTATTTTTCTTTCCAGTGAAATATAATTCAATCTCTTTAAATTTAAAAGTTATTTTTTAAATGATTAATCTTGTTACAAAACAAAAAAACTACAACAACAAGGTGTTGATATCATAACAAAACAAAAACTACCATCTATTGACCTTTCTAAGCTAAAAACTACAAAGCAACATAAACATCCTCCCTCAAGAGCCTTAGAGCAACAAAACTTTGAACAACAAAGCCGGATTGCTTGAAGAAAACCAGTCAATGGCATACAGAAGCAATATCGCGTAAAGGCAATTACAACGACAATACGCTAACTGAACAAATTCTTCGAAGCGAAAGGTGAAAATCCCTGATAAAAAGGAACAGTATCAGAAAGCCTTCCTTTTCCTCTGCCTGTTGTTTTAAAGACCGTGTTCCAGGAAATTGCTTTTTAGATCTTCTGTAAGCTGGGCTAATGAAGAGTGAGATGCCGCCAGCCAGAGGACAAATAAATTCAGCTACTCAATCAGGACTTGGACCGGACTCCCCTGCGAAATGTTGCGCTGATGAAAATTTATTTCTTATCTTATATGCCCGTTTATCAAATGTGGGTTAGTGATTGCTTTTCGGGTTGGTTTTGTCAGGGGGTGATTTATTTTTTATTGCCCGGGATAGCGTATTCAGCTGGGTGACGTTTATTACGCAAACAATGGCAGAGTCCGAGGGTTCTTATTGAGATTATGGTAAAGGATTTTTCCCCAAGAACAAAGGGGATGTGAAGATAAGCTGCTGAATTGCGTAATCCAGATTAGTCTGCTGTTATTTTTATTCCTCGAGGAAAAGATGGTGAAGGAACGTCCCATTTGTGCATCACGTTCAGAAATTTTTGTGTATTATTTTTGGTGGTAGTTTTCAAGAAGAAAACTGTTCAATTGTGTTTTGTCCAGGTTAGTCTACTGTTGTTTTTATTCCTTGAGGATTGGATTGTGGATTGTGGATCCAATATTGTGGAGATCCCATCAATGCATCACGTTCTGAAATTTTTGTGCATTATTTTTTGTGGCAGTTTTCAAGAAGAAATTATTCTATGTGTCTTTATGTCAAATTGTGTATAATATGTTGAAATGTTTATTGTCTAGATTAGTCTGCTGTTGTTTTTATTCCTTGAGGAAAGATTACGGCGAAATGTTCCATTTGTGCATCAAGTTCTAAAATTTTTGTGCAGTATTTTTGGTGGTAGTTTTCAAGAAGAAATTATTCTATATGTCTTTCTTTTGAATTACGTAATCCAGATTAATTATTTTTATTCATTTTTTATTCAATTGTTATTTGTATTGATTGATCAAATGATTGTGAAGGAATCTTACAGACTTGTCCCATTTGTGCATCACGATCTAAAATTTTTGTGCATTATTTTTGGTGGCAGTTTTCAAGAACAAATTATTCTATATATGTTTCTGTTGAATTATATATAAAATGTTGAATTATGTATTGACCAGATTAGTCTACTGTTGTTTTTATTCTTTAAGAAAAAGATTGTGGAGGTCTCATTTGTGCATCCCATTTTGAAATTTTTGTGCATTATTTTTGATTATTTGATTTAATTTTCAAGAAGAAATTATTCTGTAGTCTTTTGTTGAATTGTGTATTGTCCAGATTAGACTACTCTCGTTTCAGGAAAAGATTGGGGAGGTCCCATTTGTGCATCACGTTCTGAAATTTTTGTGCTTTATTTTGCTGATAGTTTTCAAGAAGAAATTATTCTATATGTCTTTCTGTTGAATTGCGTAATACAGATTAGTTATTTTTATTCATTTTTTATTCAATTGTTATTTTTATTCATTGAGGAAAAGATTGTGGTAAACAGATGGTTTGTGGAAAGATACGTCCCATTTGTGCATGACGTTTTGAAATTTTTGTGCATTATTTTGGTGGTAGTTTTCAACAAGAAATTATTCTATATATGTCTTTCTGTTGAATTGCGTAATCTCGATAAGTCCACCGTTATTTGTATTCATTGAGGAAAAGATTCTGGAGGAACCTTACAGACATGTCCCATTTATACATAACGTTTTGAAAATTTTGTGCATTATTTCTGGTGGTAGTTTTCAAGAAGAAATTATTCTATCTGTCTTTCAATTTTAATGTCTCAAAAGTACGACTGTTTATTCGAAAATTTGATTTTCTGAATACTTTATTAAAACTAAAAACCAATATTTTTTATCTCAGTTGAGTTTGGAGTACAATAAATTCAATCAGGATTTCCCATGGCTTCCCAGAGGAATGTTTCATTGATTAAAATTTATTTCTCATCTTATATATCCACTTTATCCAATCTTGGTTGGTGATTGCTTTTCATGTTAGTTTCGTCAGGGGGAGCTGTTTTTTATTGCTAGGGATAAACTAATCAGTTAAAAATAGCCATTATTGGGATGATGAAAATGGAATTTTGCAAGATAGTCGCAGATTAATCTACTATTGTTTACATTCAGTAAAATAATACTGTTAAAGAACATAGTTCCATTTAGTTGAAAGATTATAACTTTTGCTGGGGACCTTTAAGAAATTTATAATAAATGAAATTATCTTAACCAATGTTAAATTTTAATATCTATGAAAAGATTACTATTTGTTTTAACATTGGATTTTTCAAAGGTTATTAATAAAATTAAATACAGAGCTTTGTATTTGAACTGAATTGGTTTCTTGCTCTACGATCATTTTTTTGTACTCTTTAGGCTAAGTAAACCAGAAATTACAGTGGACTTACAGTTACAGAAAGACAGTTACAGACTGTGGTATCAAAGGTCAGATCGCTAGGCAATTGGTCATCAAGTAGCTTTCAATTGATAACTTTTGGTTCCCTAAGTTAACCTGATAATTAAAATGATTCGTTCTTAACTTGTATCTGACTTCCTAGTGAAATATTACACTGACAAACATTATTTATCGTATGCGCCTGTTTTTAAATTTGTGTTTGTTAAATAGACATTTAAAGGTTTGTTTTTTCGTGGGAAGATTTATTTTTTTATTTCCAGGGATAGTGTAATCAGTTGGTTAATAATTCACTAACAATATTAATCAGTTGTTCTTATAGAAAATAAGGGAGAGGGGTTTTTCCAAGGAACGATAACAACTTGAAGATAGATTTTTGAATCACTTGATCGCAGATTTTTCTACTATTATTTTTATTCAGTAGGATATGACTGTATAAGACCATAGTTAGAGTTATGTATCTTACTCAAAAAGAGTGTTATTGTATTATTTTTGTTTATGATATTTATAACTTTTTATAATGCCTTGAATGATGGGAGATTTTCTTATTGTCAGAATGGGGTAATCAGTTAAAATTATTATATTTTCATCATTATTTTTTTTTTTAAATTTCACTGATATCAAGGATTTTTATTGAGATTAAGGAAGGGATATTCTCAAAGATAATTGACAAAGGTAAGATAGGTTTTTCAATTTCATAATCGCATAATATTAATCTATTGTGTTTATTTAACGAGAAATGATCTGAGGAGACATGAGCTAAAACAAATACAGATATGCCATATATATATATTATTTCATCTGGACACAATATCTACATCAGCAAACAATTTGAAAGTTTTGGAAAATTGACTGATTTCTACATTACTTGATTTTATGAAATTTATTATTATAAACTAAATAAGAAACTCTTCATCTGGTTAGATAATTGGTTGTTCCTAATTTAAAATAAATAAATATTTCGAAATTCAATTAAGATTTTGACAACATATTTCATTAACGAATATGTATTTCTTATTTTATTTATACCTGTTGATCTGTTCCTGTCCTTCTGATCTGTAAGTATTTTCGCATTGATTTTATAAAGGTGTCCTTATTTCCTGATGATTTAGATGGTACACAAAAACTTATTGTTTCATTCAAAATTTTTATATGTTTTTTATGAACTCAAGTAATATTTACTAACTACCTACTCAAATTACTGAGAAAACAGAATTGATTATTAAGTTTTGCAAATTAGATTGTATCTGAATTGAAGATTTTTCTTCAAATGTCCTTTATTTTATTTGATATGATTGATACTTTGATATTTACTATGCTCGATATTCACTTTATCTCAATTTATCCAAATGTTATGCAAATTTTAAAAACAACGCAATGATGATGAACAATAAAATATAATCCAAAACTCAAAATTTGTTAATTCACGATTATCTGTCATCCTGAGTGAATTATATGTAACATATGTGACAGTTTTCTAAATCGTATGTGACATATGTGACAGTTCTGAATCATATGAGACGGTTCTCATGTTGAGTTTTGAACATGATTTGGGTGAAATAAAATGGTGCAGAGCAATTCTGGCATCCAAAAGAGAGATAAATAGAATAAAATGAATGTATGACGCCATTGATCGACTAGATCTTAACACTAAACTGGAAACATAAAACACTTCAGCAACACTAGCTAGAAGTAACATAAAAAGAATATTGAAGTTACCCTGTTACTGACAATGTTACGAGATTTTACGTGAAAAATGAAGTATTGTTTCAATTTTGTAGTTCTCTTCTTCAGTCGGATCGAATATCCAGGAATAGGATAGAACTTTGTATCCGAAAATGCCCTGCAGCTTGTTTCATATTTTTGGAACAAAATATGTTCTATAGTTTCTGGTGTATTGCATAATTGACTCAAGGAAAAAGAGGGGAGGAGCCAGAATCTATGAAATATTGCTTTTGGGGGATATCTTTTTGTAAGAAATCTAGAAAGTAGTACATCTGCCTTTCACTTTCTTGGCAGAAGTCGATGAGAAGGTTTCAGGTTCTCTAAATGGGTGAATTCCTGTGCATATTTTCCGCTTATCCATTGATCTGTTGTATTTTGTAATGTCTTTTTTTTTTTTTTTTGAAAAATTAGGTCCTCTGCAGATATCCAATGAGAAATTGTTGTGTTTGCTGTTGATTTTGCTAGAAAGTGTGCTTTTTCATTCGTGCCGACATGCCCTGGACACCAGATGAAATCAATGGATAAAATGGTTTTGGAAATGTTTTGGAGTTGAGTCCCTAGTACCTTGATGACACAAATGAAGTGGAAGTTGCTATTTTGTTATGCCAGCAAAATAGAAATGCAGTCTGTTAAGATAATATAGTTATGGGCTGAGGACAATAGACGCAATGGTTTGAGATTAAAAAGCAGTTTGAGAATAATAAAACGATAGTTTTTATGAATAGATATTTATAGACTCTTTATCGATAATTTTTATGAATAATAACTCTTAACGATAGTTTTGAATAGATATTTAAAGGCTCTTTATACGATAATTTTAAAGAATAGATATTTATAGACTCTTTATACGATATTTTTTATGAATTGATGTTTATAGACTCTTCATACGATAGTTTTGAATAAATATTTATAGGCGCTTTATACAATATTTTTATGAATAGATATTTATAAACTCTTTTATACGATAATTTTTATGAATAGATATTTATAAATTCTTTATACGATAGTTTTTATGTGTATTTATAGACTCTTTATGCGATAGTTTTTATGAATAGATATTTATTGACTCTTTTATACTGTAATTTTTATGAATAGATATTTATTGACTCTTTATACTATAATTTTTTATGAATCGATCTTTAATTCTTTATTTTTATGAATAGATATAGACTCTTAATATGATAATTTTTATGAATAGATATTTATAGACTCTTTATAAGATAATTTTTATGAATAGATATTTATAGACTCTTTATATGACAACTTTTATGAATAGATATTTATAGACTCTTTATAAGATAATTCTTATGAATAGATATTTATAGACTCTTTATATGACAATTTTTCTGAATAGATATTTATAGACTCTTTATAAAATAATTTTTAAGAATAGATATTTATAGACTCTTTATACGATAATTTTTATGAATAGATATTTATAGACTTTTTTACGACAGTTTTTATGAATAGATAGTTATAGACTTTTTATACGATATTTTTAGGAATAGATATTTATAGACTTTTTACTTTTATATTTATAGACTCTTATACGGCGACATAAAGATGATACTACACATACTAAAAGTAAAAAAGCTGAAATTTTCTTGAAATCCATTTAAGTTTAACTTGATTTTTCAAAAAAAGTTTTATTTTCTTAAGTACTTTAAGAAATATTACGAAAAAAATAAATTTCTATTAAAGATTGTACCCTTGTCCCAAAGGTTTAACAAAGAAAATATTGCAGAATACTATACTATATTCCTTTTTTAAATTCTGTTTCCTTTATAAAGATGATGTTTTATTCTTTGATATTTAAACTACAATAATAACTGGTTGGGGTTATGGATAAACGTTCAAATATTTTTGGAATAGAAATATATAAGACTTGGCTCAGATTTGTCTGCTTTTATCATTCTATAGCAAATTACTTGAATCATGTATAAATAAAATAAAGAAAGAGTTATTTGAAGTACCTGAATGGTGATTGGACGATTTTATTTACTCCAAGAACTACCTTTTAAAGGATTTATTTTTGTAACAGAATTGGCATTTTGGAAAGAGAATAACTTTTTTTTTGCATCTAGTATGCTGATTGCTTTCTGCTGTGGTCCTGTAAGTAGGTGATTTACTTTTATTGCCTTAACTGAGATAATCATTTCACCTTCCATTTTGATGATAAAAATATAATGAAATTTATAACGTTATGGAGCGAGTAATATTAAGGAATTAAAATAAATTTATTTGAAATTCGTAATCAAAGACTGGATTACTTTTGCTCTTGATATGAAGACAATTTTACTTTTTTATAATAACCCTCATATATATATTTCGATTGAATTTCTAAATATATCACTTACGAAGTAAAATATTTTTGCAACATAATTTAATTTACTGGAAACTTACTTTTGGGTGTTTTTTTTCACTTGAAAAAAATTTGATTAATCATTATCACAAACCAGAAAATTAGTTTTTGAAAGAAAATGACATCTGATAAATTAATGTATATTTTTCAATAGCGAATACTTAGATCACTAGAACGACAGATAATATAGATCCAGCGTTACCCAGAGTGTAAAAGGATATCTTGCTACGCTGCATCTACATTTAGTCAACAATATTTTGAAAAAACACCTCTAAGTATGGTGTATGGATTTTCGCACTCTTGAAGCCTGTGGTACCTAAGGGCCAGAGCGATAGCCAATCGGCCATCAGACCACAATTACTGATGGAGCGACTTCATAGGCAGGGTATTGAATTCTGAACTTGGGTATATGGGTTGGAGCAAAGCCGAAGCGGCGTTTCTCATGTCTATAGCAGGTATAAGCATGATAAATCTGTAGGCCATAATGTCTTTCATTGTGCGAAAAGGAGAGTACGATTCCATCGGATCCAACCTACGAAAAATTTCATCTAAATGCAACATCTGGAGGGAAAACTCTGAGTGCAATATAACTAGCGTCTTGTGGTACTCCCGTTGAATCTGTTACGTAAGTTCCGTTCCAATGGCAAATGAGCTTAGGTGATAATGTCCATCCTCCCATAACAACAATATATAAATCTAGTCGTCCATAGAATGAGATTATTTTAACTTAAACGCTTCCCAAATACTTTGAGTATTTAATGTGAATGACATGTGAATGTGAATGAATACTTCTAAGCAAAGTAAAATTTTCAAATACTTGTGTATGTGTCTAATCCTCAATGTCCATCAGTGTGGGATGGACATCCCGTGAGTAATCTACTCATGGATGAAGGGAAGGGGGCAGCTTCTGTTGTGATGGAACACTCGTAGGTAGAAGTTCTGACTTGGCTCCGTGTCGCTGAAAAAAGGAAGGCAATGGCTTCCGGGAGGAATTTTAGCGGGTTCTAACCTGCATTTGCATATCGTACAGGGAAAACCAGGAAAACTCCCAGGTAGTTCGACTAACGAGGAAAGATGCTAAATATCACAAACTTCATCGAGTCTCTACGTTTTTGAAACAGTGTCTACAACAATGCTGCCAACGCACTTAACCTCAGCCGTTATGCTCAGAAGGAGTACGTTACCCCTGAGTCACCAGTAGGGCTCAAATACTTGTGCATTATCAGTAATTAAAAAGTAATTCCATTTCTGCATTTCAACAGTTGCACAAATTGCAAGCCTTTACTTTAAAATTGAAAATACCAACAGAATCAATTGCTTAGATTCCATATCTTCACTTTTATTATTATTTCGGTAAATAAACATTATTCTAAATCGTCGGAATTTAATATTTATTCAGAATTTATTGATGTTTATTTAAAATGGTAAGTTCACAACTGACGAAGTTTGATGCTAGTCCAAGCGATGTTAATTC
This sequence comes from Caerostris extrusa, assembly GCA_021605095.1. Lineage (NCBI taxonomy): Eukaryota > Metazoa > Arthropoda > Arachnida > Araneae > Araneidae > Caerostris > Caerostris extrusa. Next base: position 24,845 of record BPLR01009239.1, read on the forward strand.
AAGTTGAAGATAATTAAAATTTATTTTAATTAACCAAGAGGGTTTAAAACAATTTTCAGAGTTTGCAGAATACGCTATAATTATAATAATGACTTCATTAACGGTAAACAATCATTTATTTATTTAATTCAACAACCGCTTTAAATGAATTTTTACTTTAATTACACCCCTATTTCTCAAAACGTAAAAATTGACGCAAAAAAAAATTACTTAAGTGTATCAGTATTTACAGAAATTGAGAAAAAGATATGCTTAAAAATGTTCATAAATCAATTTAAACTAAATCAAAAACAAACACATACAGCTTAGTCTTAAAAATTTCTATACTTTAGTTGCGTAACATACCATTTTTAAATCGATTAAAAGATGAATTTACGAAATACCCTCAGGAACATGTAGCCACTAATCTCAGTTAGAAGTAATTTACGCATTTTTGAACACAATATTTACTTATTATCTAAACATCGGTCTTTAAATTTTTCCCTCTAAATTGTAAATTTCCCTTCTCTTTTTTTTTTATCCCTTTTCATAATGAACTTGAAACACTAGCGGCAGGAAGGACTTAAAAGAAATAACTCTTCCAAGCATTTTCAGTATATCTTCCCCCTTTTCTTACGGTTGGTCGGACTTCATAAAACTCGAGGCTATTTTCTGACTCAATTTATTTCCTCAATAAATTTAACGAAGCGGTTACAAGAAAACATATTAATTATCTGCTCCAATAATTAAACTAGATTCGTTCAATGTCTCAACTTGGCTTGATGATTTTATTTTGCTTGTCAAAAACTGAACCTTATTTGAATTTTATTACCCATAGAAAAAGAGCAGTGTATTATTAGAAGGTGATAAAAGGGGTAATATTTAGGGATTTTTTTACCTCTTTCTACCTGCATAAAGATGATTATACCTTATGTCTTGTATTTTTTATTTATTATCTTATTGAGATTTTTAAAAATATCGTTTTATTTTGTTAAAAAACATCGTAAATTATGAGTCCCAAAAATATATATGCATTTGCATAAAATAATCCATAAGGATATTGTTTTTATAATTATTATACTAACACCAAACTATTTGGCATTGGAAACAAAGTATCATCTGATTTGAGTATTTTCTTGCAAAAATTCCATTAATAATATTGTTATTGTTTAATGTTTATAATTAATGTTTTTTAAACATTTCTGGTTAATGAGTGATTTTATTCAACTAACATCACATTGAAAAATCATAACTAACAGAAAACTATAGATAATATTTTATATGACATTTTTGTCTTTTCATTCCTTTTAGTGTTATATATTTTTTGAGGTTTTGTTTGCGCTTCACGGTCATTTTGTGCTGACTTTAGACTAATTATACCGAAATTTTCAGTTTAAAGTGGATTCGAACGACTAGCAAACATCCGTCCCATCGTCAGGAGTCGAACCTGAAGCCAGTGGCATCATAACTTTTATACTATGTATCAATGACAGACATACCATTATAAGATACCTAATAATCCATTACCATTAAAAACCATTACCATTACCAAATACCATTAAAACAACCATTATAATGTTTGAAAAATGCATAACGAATTCCTCTAATTAACTTACTATAACCCTAAAAGATTGGCTAAACATTCCGGGTTGCAAGACTGATGACTTCTTCGGGGATACAGGATACTAGAGTATTTACCGAATGATTTAAAAATGAATGAATGAAAAATGAAATGAAATGAAGCATTAATTAATATGGAGATCCTATATAACACAATTTAATACGGCTTTTATTTGGTTAATAAATCCAAAGTAGTGTAGTAGTAAAATGATTTTAATGTATTTGTAGTACAAGAAATCTTTATATTAAATATTAATTAATAAATAAAATTCCGTTCATTAATATGTTGTTCTAATACAGAGACACTTGATCTTTATGCCACAAGCAAGGACTGCACCGCTGTTACTCATTTAGCACTACCCAGGGAGCCCGTGTATCTCGAAGATATGCTACCCATAAAAAGGAGCAGTGCATTATTAGAAGGTGATGATATTTTTAAAGGGATAAAATTTAGGGATTTTTATCTCTTTTTCTACCTACATAAAGATGATTATACCTTATGCTTGTATTTTTTATTTACTATCTTATAGAAGTTTTAAAAAATATCGTCTAAATAGATATCCATGAATTATGAAACCCTAAAAAATCTATATATTTGCATAAAATAATACATAATAATATTGTTGCAGTTTTTATAATTATTATACTAACACCAAACTATTTGGCATTTGATACAAAGTAACACCTTTCTGTTTGTTTTAAAGTAAGTATTTTCTGGCAGAAATTTTATTGCACTAAGTTATTAATTTAAGCATTGGTAATTAGTAAGCATTAGTAAGTTATTATTATTACTATTTAAGCATTAGTAATTTTAATAATTAAATAGTTAAGTTTTTAAAAAAACACTTCATGTTAATGAGTGATTTTATTGAAATAATGTCACATTGAAAATGATAACTAACAAAAAATTAATAAATACCAGAATATGATAAATAACATTTTATATATTTTTTTTTTTTCCTTTCCTATTTTATTTATTTTAGAATTTTAGCAATTTTTATTTTTGATTACTTTTATTTCTGAGGAAATAGAGTTAGTTAGTTTCGTTGTTTTTAGTCCGTTAAATACTGTAGATAATAGAAGGCAATTTTCTTATGATTTAATATGTTAACTCAATATTGTCATTTCTTGAGTTGTTTGATCTCAATATTGTTTTTATTGTGTCATTTGATCTCATTTATGAGATCAAATAAATTATTGAGATCAACATTGTCGTTTGATCTCAATGTTGTTATTTACTGTGTCAATTGATCTCAATATTATCATTTATTATGTCATTTCCTTTCAATATTGTCCTTTATTGTTTCATTTGAATTGTCATCTTACCAGTATACAAAATAAGTAAATATATTGTTCATCCCTCACAATACGTTTGAATGTCTTAATACCTTACTAAACACTTTAAAATCTTATCAGCCTTATTTAAATTTTCTAAAATCAGAAAATTAGTTTCAAATGTATTATATTGCTATATTCACTAAAGGTTACATTTCATATAAGCTCTTAAAAAAACACGCCACACGTAACAGCAGTAAATTAAAGTGAACCTTTCCTCCAGCTCAAAAACAATCCGATAAGCAGTTGAATGAATGAATCCTACCAGTATATAAATTAATTGAATGTATACTGTACTATACGCTTGAAAGTCTTAAAGCAGAATCTTATTTTCTAGAAACGGAACCCTTTTCTGATATTGTATTCACCACATAAAACCGTGGAACCTTTCCAAACAATCGTCAGCGTGGCTATTTATTTTGGGGCTGGCTATCATCCAATTCAAGAAAGATGAATGACGTCAGAAGATTTGGGAAATCTCATCTGATATCAAAGTATCTTGTATCGAAGAATGTATTAGATTCTGCTTCACAATCTCCAATACAATGAAACTAACAGGTTTGAGCCTTCTTAAACGATTTAAAATGACTATATTTCGCCGGCACAGAAAACAGACAGGCCAGAGATAACAGTTTTCTATTGTATCTCATTCCTGATCGGATGGTTAGAAAAGAAATTTTGAAAGAATTTTATATTTTGTATATTTCTTTTTTTTGAATTGCTATGGCTATATTTTTTATTTCATATAGCATAAATTATTCAATTCATTCTATTAGCTCACACTCTCCCTATATATATCTTGTACAAATTTTCAGTCGTTAATAAAATACGTTTTATTCATCCACTCAAGTTCAAATATATCTTTTTAACTTGTAGTGGATGACACTTGATGTTAATACAGTTTTTTTTCAGATGTTAATCCATTAATTAAATTTAATTAATTAGTTTTAGTTTTTTTTTTAGATTTAAGTTGCATATATCTACCAATAGATGGCGCCAGAGAAACTTAAAAAAAGGAATGAAAATTATTTATAAACTACTTTCTGCAATATAGTGAAAAAAAAAAGTAGGAATTGTCTTTAAAAATGTTTTTTATATATTACTTGTTTTTATTTTCCGATCATATCAGGAAATAAAAGTTCTTCAAAGATCGGCTTTAAACTTTTCATGATAGAGATCAGAGTTGCACCTTTAAGGGTAACTTCCCATCATTTGGGAGAATAACTTGGAAAAGTCCCACTAGATGACTTGATTGTCAATACATGACGCTTTATACATTTAACAAAAACACCACAGAGTCTGTTGATTTCTGTAAACAGTAGCTGCAACGAAATTTGCTAGTGGATTTGAACTTAATATACTATACTATACAATTACTCGATGACGACAGCTATACTCCAGAGTATACATACTTTTAGTGTATTGTTGTCACCATCAAGTAATTGTAGTATGGCCATCCAGTTTCCGAATTCAATAAACAAGTAACTCCAACATAGATTCGAACCTTAGCTTTCCTGCATTCTAAATGCGCATATTACCAATAGGCCATGAATCGGGAAACTATATCATTAAGTTGTACGTACATAGCTGAAAATCTAGACTTTTTTTGGCCTGCAAAATTATTGTTTTGTAAACTTAGAAGATTTTATGAAAATAAAGTTTTGTAAACTATTTCAGCCAACTTTTATTTAAACTTTGTGTCAAATATGTGCCTTTTTATTATAAATAAAAATAAATTGGTAAAATCGCAGAACAGGAGCTGTTGGGATTTGACATCAAAAATTATTTCGCCAAAGTCTGCCAAATAATGGGTTACGATTGTGAGGTGAATTGCAAACAGTAGAAGAAAACAGAGTTACCACATTTGGGGACTTATCGCTGATTACAGTTGGTTCTACAAAAACTCAAACCAAATCCCAACGGTCCCTATTTTATGATTTGGCCTATATATTATTTAAAAATATAAGAAGTTTCCGATAAGTGAATTCATTTTGAAGAATAGTTTGTAAAAATCTAGAATCCTGTACAGCTTGGGCCAAATTGATCGCCAGGTTAATAAATCGCAAATACGCAAACAAAATGGCTGCCGTAGTTATAGTTTTACTGCTAAATCCCCATTATTTCAAAAATCCATCGTTAAAAATGATTGGTGAATAACTGTTACCTGACAGTTATTCACCAATACTGTTACTGACTATATTGATTGCTAAAGCCCTATTACGCCAAATTGTATCACTATTAAGCGAAAATGTATCGCTATAACGCCAAAATGCTTTGTTATTGCGCCAAAATTTTTTATGTTTTTTAAGATACTAAAATCGAATCATAAAACAATATTACTTTCTTCTTCCATGAGCAGATATACTACATTTCTTCAGCTTGCATTCCATTTCACTTACCAGTCATCTATTTCTGCCCTAAGTACGGCCATTTCAAATGAATAAAAAAAACGTGGACGACAACACTGAACAACAATAAAAAATTTTTAAAAATCAATGAATTTCAGCTATTTCATTAACTAATGTGAAGTACAATAATCCATTCAAAAGTCAGAATTAACTGTTTCCATAAAACCCTTAACTGTATCAAAGAAATTATTTATTAATTATTTAATAACCAGATAAATTAATAAGATAAAAAATTCTTTCGCATTTTATTAACTGACAACTTCATAACTTTTTATATTATGTATCAATCCATTTAATACTGTAACCCTAAACTAAAAACAACAGTATTCATCGTGAGAAAACTCTCCTCTATAAAACGACAATAAACGGAAACTTAATAACTCTCAATCCATCTGCTCTTAATTCACACCACATAGATTCAAACACCGATGGATTAAATTCGCCAACATATGACTTTAAAAGCGAATACTCCGATCCATAATGCAGCGACCTGCTGGAAACCTCTTGTTACCGGCCGAATTTAATATTCAGGTTACACATGCTTTCTGCTCGGAATAACGTCCTTTTCAACGTCTTATGTCCCGAGAGCTATTTCTGCAAAATTCATGCAACAGCCACCGTTAAGCGGCGATGGCAGAAGCCTTGGGACTTCAGAATTTTAACCCAATCCATCCAACAGAATTCGTCTATGTTTCGCTTTACATAATGTTTTGGCCTCTTCCGAATTGTTGGCGATGGAATGGCGGGCTTGATGCGTAGATTAGAACCACGTCGTGACTTAAATTGAGACCTCTGGGTGCTCGGCTATTGCCCTGGCGCTCTCCAAATTATCGCCTTTCTGAAATGGGGAAGAAAAATCCGCCAAGGTATTCACTTGTAGAGGGTAAAAGTGTGGGTAGAAGTAATGTTTAATGTTTTGTTAATCGATTGAGCTGTAAAATTTGAACTTTAGAATAATTTATGATTTTGAGATATCTCTTTCCGAGCAATTATCAAAAGGGAAAGTATAAATTATAATAACTAACCATTATCACCAGCTATTATAACAAACTATTTTAAATCGGTTTAGTAATAAGATAGGATGTTGGAAAATATTTTTTGGCTGGAATTTCTTGTATGAAATCACTTATTATTGTTGTTGTCTCCGAATTCCGGGCATTTTGACTTAAGATCATTCTCGACTAAAATAGCAAATAAGTAGAAGATTCAACTTTACCCAGAGTGACTGCTGTACCTCACTATATTTTATCACATCAATTTGAAACCAGCTGAGTCATCTGGAATGTGTATCACTGGGAAATTCATCCTCACCTCCTTAAACCCAATGCAAAAAAGAAATACTACAGAAGATACACTTACAGGATATTAAATGCCTCATCAACATCATCATCAGTGGCGCAACAACCCATGGTAGACCAAAGATGTCTGTTTACAGGCAGATTCCGAAACATGAGATATTTTCTTTTTATGAGATAGAGTTGTCAGCCCTACCCCTAACGCTCTACAGTCATATTAGACCGGGACTTACGGTTTAAAGTTGATACCTAGCCATCACAAACATCCATAGTACCATCGGGATTCGAATCCCAAGCCTGTGGCACCGAGGGCCAGACCGCTAATCCCTCGGCCATTGTGTCCCTTCATCATATACAAAAACAGTACATTAGCCCCTTATAAGCACATTACAAAAATTACAAAAATATTTTCCCTTTAATACTCTAACCCTAAACTAAAAACCAGAGCATTCATCTTGAGAAAATCTCCTCTATAGAACGACAATAAACGGAAATTTAATAACTCTAAATCTATCTGCTCCTCATTCACACCACATAGATTCAAACATCGATGGATTAAGTTCACCAACATGTGCCTTTAAAAGCGAAATACTGTTATCCATAATGCAACGACCTGCTGAAACCTCTTGTTACCGGCCGAATTTAATATTCAGGTTACACATGCTTTCTGCTCGGAATAATGTCCTTTCCAACGTCTTACGTCCCGAGAGCTATTTCTACAAAATTCATGCAACAGCCACCGTTAAGTGGCAGAAGCCTTGGGACTTCAAAATGTTAACCCAAACCATCCAACAGAAATTCGTCTATGTTTCGCTTTTTTACATAAAGTGTTTTGGCCTCTTCCGAATTGTTGGCGATGGAATGGCGGACTTGATGCTAAAATTAGGAACTACGTCGAGACTTAAATGAAGACCTTTGGGTGCTTGGCTATTGCTCTGGCGCTCTCCGAATTATAACCTTTCTGAAATGGGGAAGAAAAATTCGCCAAAGTATTCATTTATGGAGGGTGAAAGTGTTGGCAGAAGTAATGTTTAATGTTTTGTTAATCGATTGAGTAGTAAAATTTGAACTTTGGAATAATTTATGAATTTCACATGCCTCTTTTAGTGCAATTATGAAAAGGGGAAGTAGAAATTATAATAACTAACCATTATCACCAGCAATTGTAACAAACTATTTTAAATATGTTTAGTAATAAGATAGGATGTTGGAAATATTTTTGGCAGGGATTTCTTGTATGAAATCACTTATTATTGTTGTTGTTTACGAATTTGGTCTTTTGATATGAGGTCATTCGCCACTAAAATAGCAATTAGGTAGCAGATTCAACTTTACCCAGAGTGCCTGATGCACTTCACTATATTTCATCACAATAGTTTGAAACCAACTGGGATTCTGTATCACCTGGCACCTCACCCAATGCAATAAAAAATACTACAGAAGATATAATTACATACTATTAAATGTCCCGATTACTTTTTCAGAAAATGTTCAGATTTGAATGATTAATAGAATGAAATCCTGTTTGAATGATTAACTGAATGAAATCATATTTGAATGATTAATTGAACGAAATCATATTTTAAGGATTGACTGAAGGAAATCAATTTGAATTATTAATTGAATGAAATCATGTTTTAAGGATTGATTGAATGAAATCATATTTGAATTATTGATTGAATGAAATCATATTTGAATTATTGATTGAATGAAATCATATTTGAATGATTGAATATTTAAATAATTGAATGAAATCATATTTGAATAATTGAATGAAATCATATTTGAATAATTGAATGAAATAATATTTGAATAATTGAATGAAATCATATTTGAATGATTGATTGAATGAAATCATATTTGAATGATTCGTTGAAAATATTATGATTAATTTCGAGACATGAAATGTTTCCTTTTTTTCGGGGTAGGGATGTCAGCCCTATGTCTAATGCTCTACAGTCATAATAAAAATACCGGCATCTGCGGTTTAAAATAGATTCCAAACCACTACAAACATTCATGGCACCTCCGAGACTCGAACCCGAAACCTGTGGAACGGAGTGCCACAGCTCTAGTCTCTCTGTCATAAGGCCCCTTAACTTATAAACACAATACAAAAATATTTTTCCTTCAATATTCCAACCTTAAACTAAAACCATAGCATTCATCTTGAGAAAATTCTCTTCTATAGAACGACAATCAGTGAAAAACTTAATAACTCTCAGTCCATCTGCTCTTAATTCACACCACATAGATTCAGACATCGATGGATTAAGTTCTCCAACATGTGCCTTTAAAAGCGAATGCTCCAATACATAATGCAACGACCTGCTGAAACCTCTTGTTACAGGCCGAATTTAATATTCAGGTTACACATGCTTTCTGCTCGGAATAATGTCCTTTTCAACGTCTTATGTCCCGAGAGCTATTTCTACAAAATTCATGCAACAGCCACCGTTAGTGACGATGACAGAAGCCTTGGGACTTTAGAATGTTAACCCAACCCATCCAACAGAATTCATCTATGTTTCGCTTTTACATAAAGTGTTTTGGCCTCTTCCGATTTGTTGGCGATGGAATGGCGGGGCTTGATGCTAAAATTAGGAACTACGTCGAGACTTAAATGAAGACCTTTGGGTGCTCGGCTATTGCTCTGGCTCTCTCCAAATTAAAGCCTTCTGAAATGGGGAAGAAAAATTCGCCAAGGTTATTCATTTGTGGAGGGTGAAAGTGTGGGTAGAAGTAATGTTTAATGTTTTTGTTAATCGATTGAGTAGTAAAATTTGAGCTTTGGAATAATTTATGAATTTGAGATACCTCTCTCCGTGCAATTATCAAAAGAGGAAGTATAAATTATAATAACTAACCTTAATCACAAACTATTATAACAAACTATTTTAAATAAGTTTAGTAATAAGATAGGATATTGGAAATATTTTTGGCAGAAATTAGTTGTATAAAATCACTTATTATTGTTGTTGTTTACGAATTCTGGGCATTTTGACCTGAGGCCCAGCGGTGCCATGGAGGTTTTCAGTGGTTCAGAATCCACTTTAGATCTTGGTCTAATATGACCGTAGAGCGTTGGATGTACGGTTGATAACCCTACCCCGTAAAAAGAAAACATCTTATTATACGGAATCAGTCTATCAGTAGACGGCTTTGCCGCACTGTGGGGTTGTTGCACCAGTGAAGAAGATAATATTTTATTCTAATTAATAAAATTGCTCTGGAAATCAAAAGATCGTTGAACTGAATATGTCTATATTTAACAAAACAAACCATCATCGATCCATCAAAAAACGATCATCTATGCTAAAAACTAACTTATAAACAATTTATAAACAGAATACTAATCAACGACTTATAACAAATACTATTACCTAAACTTGCCCTAAACTTATAAACACAATAAAAAATATTATTATTTTCCCTTCAATACTCTATTCCTAACCTAAAAACCACAGCATTCGTCCCGAGAAAAATCTCCTCTATAGAACGACAATAAACGGAAACTTAATAACTCTCAATCCATCTGCTCTTAATTCACACCACATAGATTCAAACACCGATGGATTAAGTTCGCCAACATATGACTTTAAAAGCGAATACCCGATCCATAATTCAACGACCTGCTGAAATCTCTTGTTACCGGCCGAATTTAATATTCAGGTTACACATGCTTTCTGCTCGGAATAATGTCCTTTTCAACGTCTTACGTCCCGAGAGCTATTTCTACAAAATTCATGCAACAGCCACCGTTAAGTGGCGATGGCAGAAGCCTTGGGACTTCAGAATGTTAACCCAAACCATCCAACAGAAATTCGTCTATGTTTCGCTTTACATAAAAGTGTTTTGGCCTCTTCCGGAATTGTTGGCGATGGAATGGCGGGCTTGATGCTAAAATTAGGAACTACGTCGAGACTTAAATGAAGACCTTTGGGTGCTTGGCTATTGCTCTGGCTCTCTCCAAATTAACGCCTTCTGAAATGGGGAAGAAAAATTCGCCAAGGTTATTCATTTGTGGAGGGTGAAAGTGTGGGTAGAAGTAATGTTTAATGTTTTGTTAATCGATTGAGTAGTAAAATCTGAACTTTGGAATAATTTATGAATTTCACATACCTGTTTTAGTGCAATTATGAAAAGGGAAGTAGAAATTATAATAACTAACCATTATCACCAGGAATTGTAACAAAAGTTTTACTATTTTAAATATGTTTAGTAATAAGATAGGATGTTGGAAATATTTTTGGCAGGGATTTCTTGTATAAAATCACTTATTATTGTTGTTGTTTTCGAATTTGGGCTTTTGATACCAGGTCATTCGCCACTAAAACAGCAAATAAGTATCAGATTCAACTTTTACCCAGTGTGTCTGCTGCATTACACTATATTTTATCACAGAAGTGGAGACCAACTGGGTTATCCGGATTTTGTATCACCTGGGAAATTCATCCTCTCCTCCTTAAACCCAATTCAAAAAAGAAATACTACAGAGCATTTAATTACATAATATTAAATTCCCCGATTATTTTTTAGAAAATTTTCAGATTTGAATGATTAATTGAATGAAATTATATTTGAATGATTAATTTAAAGAAATCATGTTTGAATGATTGATTGAAAATACCAGGATTAGTTGAATGAAATCATATTTGTATGATGGATTGAAAATATTATGATTAATTGAAGAAAATCATATTTGAATGATTAATTTAAAATATTCGAATTATTAATTGAATGAATCATATTTGAATAATAAATAGGAAATATTTGAATGATAAATTGGAAATATTTGAATGATTAATTGAAAATATTCGAATGATTAATTGAATGAATCATATTTGAATGATAAATAGTAAATATTTGAATGATAAATTGGAAATATTTGAATGATAAATTGGAAATGCTTAAATTATTAATTGAATGAAATTATATTTGAATGATTAATTGAATGAAATCATATTTGAATGATTAATTGAATGAAATCGTATTTGAATGATTAATTGAATGAAATCATATTTTAATGATTAATTGAATGAAATCTTATTTGAATGATTAATTAGAAATATTTAAATGATTAATTGCATGAAATCATATTTAAATGATCAAATGAATGAAATCATATTTGAATGATTAAATGAAATCACATTTGAATGTATAATAAAATTCTTATATTTTATTTTCTCATCGATATATAATTCAAACACTGTGCAAGATTTGCATCTATAATTGATTGCGCCAAAGAATTGATTATTAATTTACACTCAAAGTAAGTAAAACAATCTGAAATAGTATCTTTCAAAGCTTTCTAACTGCAACGAAGAAATTTAGTGTCCTGAGAGATATTTATACAAAATCTTTGTAACATCCACTATTAATTGGCATTGGTAAAAACCTAGAAATTCAGAATATTAACCTACCTTCTTATTAAAATAATGCTTGGTTCCACAATGTTTTTAAAGTGCTTTGGCCTCTTCAAAGTTGTTGGCGATAAAATGGCAGCTTGATACGAAAAATTAGGAAATGCTTCAGAACTTAAATTAAGATCTTTGAGGTGTTCAATGATGCCTTGGCGGCCTCCAAATTATCGCTTTTTGAAATGGAGAGAAATATCGCCAAGGTACTTTCTTAATGAGCGGATATGGAGGGTGAAAGTGTTCAGGGTGGTTTGTGGAAGTTATGTTTCGGGGTAACATTTTTGCGAAAGCTTCGTGTTTATCGATGGAGAAGTAAAGTTTGAACTTCAGTATTCGACCTGGAAGTCTTTTGGTGTGGAAATCGGAAAAGGTGTTCCTTCCTGTGCAATTATCAAGAGATGAATATGAAAGCATTAGAAACACACTTTTATTCATTGAAAATATTATGATTATTTGAATGATTGATTGACTGAATAAAATCATATCGTAATGATTACTTGGACGAAATAATATTTGAATGATTAATTGAATGAAATCATATTTGAATTATTAATTGAAAATATTACGATTAAATCATATTTGAATGATTGAATTAAAATAATATGATTAATTGAATAAAATCATATTTGAATGAGGAATTGAACGAAATAATAGTTAAATTATTTTAATGAAATCATATTTGAATGACTAATTAAAATCATATTTAAATGATTAAATAAAATCATATTTAAATGATTAAATAAAAATCCTATTTAAATGATTGATTGAAAATATTATGATTAATTGATTGAAATCATATTTGAATGATTAATTAAACTAAATAATATTTGAATGATTTGAATGAAATCATATTTGAATGATTAAATAAAATCATATTTGAATGATTTGAATGAAATCATATTTGAATGATTAAATAAAATCATATTTAAATGATTGATTAAAAATATTATGATTAATTGATTGAAATCATATTTGAATGATTAATTGATTGAAGTAAGTCACAGATAGACCTGTAAGTCTTTTGTGTGGAAATCGGAAGAAGTGTTCCTTCCTGTGCAATTTTCAAGAGATGAATTTGAAGACATTAGAAACTCACTTTTATTGCTAGTTGTTACGACAAGTGATTATTTCTAAAGAACTCTGCAGAAAGTTCTAAGAATTATTGTTACTTTGTGATCTATATAAGAAATATTTTCGCTTTCTCTTTAAAAAAATGGTAGGATGTTAAAGGGATAAGTACTGTTCTCTGTTGTTAAATGAAAATGATGTTATTGTATTACTAATGATGTATTGCTCTCTGTTGTTAAATGAAAATGATGTTGTTGTGTTACTAATGATGTACTGCTCTCTGTTGTTAAATGAGAATGATGTTGTTGTACTACTAATGATGTACTGCTCTCTGTTGTTAAACAAAAATGATGTTGTACTACTAATGATGTACTGCTCTCTGTTGTTAAACGAAAATGATGTTGTACTACTAATGATGTACTGCTTTCTGTTGTTAATGAATTGTCAGTCAGCAATTTCAGAATTATATGATAACTTCAATTTGTCATTGAGTAATTGTGAATGAATGAAATTATAATTTAAACTCAAAGTATTTTGACAAAAGGAATTTTACTTGTCTATTGGTTTCCATGTGATAACCTCAATTTGTCATTATTTAATTGCGAGGAATGAAGTGCTAATTTCAACTCAAAGTATGATAACATAAGGAATTTTACTTGCTTATTAACTTCCATATAACCTCAATTTGTAATTAAGTAATTGCGATGAATGAAATAATTTAAACTCAAAGTATGTTGACATAAGGAATTTTAATTGCATATTAGCATCTAAGTGATAACCTCAATTTGCCACTGAGTGATGCGATAAATGAAATGATAATTTAAACTCAATCCGCTTCTGTAAAAAAAAAAAATTAAGTCAAAAATAAGAATAATTTCGTCGCCAGAAATTCCTGGCATCATGGAACAATAGATATTTTTAAAATACTTTATGATTTTTCTGTGTTGACTTAATAAAAGAATTGAATTTCATTACTTCATATACTGAATGATGCTTACATATTTGCTTGCCCTTACTTCTTTGTTGCCCAACTCAACCAAAAAATGGGAAATACTTTATCGACAAGAATTCTTCAAATTATCCATAAATATTTCGAATGGCATACTTCAAAATGCTTCAATACTTCGAAATGCATTATTAATAATTATTAAAAAATGTTTTATTTATAGTACTATATTTGATACAATGAATTGTACTCACTAATTTATTTCTTACATACTTTTAAATTGGCGAAATCAAACAAAATAAATACTTCTCTTTTCAAGGATTCAAGATACCACAATTATATGTATTTGTATTTGTATTTGTATTTGTATACTGTAATTATATGTATTCGTTTTACGAATTATTTGAATGATATTTTCGAGATTATTATCTAAATAATAACTATGCGTTAACTTATTGAGCTATCCCCGTCTTTATCAATAGCAATTGAAATATTATCACACATTTATGGCTTGGTACATTCCCATGGTTACATAAATTTTTGGCGATAAAGCGAACTGAAAAGCCCGTGAGAGACAGTACGAAATACATGTTTACAATCTTTCAAATGAACAGAAGAAATGCGTTTGAATGCAGTTTAATCCCTACATTTGGCGACAAAACACTTAAACGGGTTAAGGGGATAACGAGCCAAATCTAATATCTTCGAGTTATACATTATATCACAATTGGAAGAAATTAGCTAACCCATAAATGCGCCTAATTTAGAGATTTATGAAATTACACCAAGGGTGTAAGTTAAATGGCGCTTTAAGCTAGAAAGTTCTTTAATTAAAAGTTACAGCGTGATTAATTTGTGAACATTCAGATTGCTTTCGTCAAATTAAGATAATATGAAAAAGTATGGAGCCTAATTTAATTAAAATATTCTTTATTAAGTTTATCATCAGATATTTTAAGACTATTATCACTTATTTTGTTGACATTTGGCGAAATATTTCTAAAAGCTAATGAGATATTTATTTGCCCCATTCCATTCTAGAATACATGTTGTCTATTATCGTCTTGGATTTAGGACATTTGGCGAAATATTTCAGATTTCTTAAAGCTAATCAGATATTTATTTGCCCTATTTTATTCAAGAATTCATGTTGTAGGACATTTGGAAAAATATTTCAGATTTTTAAAATCTAATCCAATATTTATTTGCCCCATTCCATTCAAGAATACATGTTGTAGGCCATTTGGCGAAATATTTCAGATTTCTAAAAGGTAATAATATATCTATTTGCCCCATTCCATTCAAGAATACGTGTTGTCTATTGATTTAGGACATTTGGCGAAATATTTCAGATTTCTTAAAGCTAATCAGATATTTATTTGCCCTATTTTATTCAAGAATACATGTTGTAGGACATTTGGCAAAATATGCGTTTGGCATGTTGTCTATTATCGTCTTGGATTTAGGACATTTGGCGAAATATTTCAGATTTCTTAAAGCTAATCAGATATTTATTTGCCCTATTTTATTCAAGAATTCATGTTGTAGGACATTTGGCAAAATATTTCAGATTTTTAAAATCTAATCCAATATTTATTTGCCCCATTCCATTCAAGAATACATGTTGCAGGCCATTTGGCGAAATATTTCAGATTTCTAAAAGGTAATAATATATCTATTTGCCCCATTCCATTCAAGAATACGTGTTGTCTATTGATTTAGGACATTTGGCGAAATATTTCAGATTTCTTAAAGCTAATCAGATATTTATTTGCCCTATTTTATTCAAGAATACATGTTGTAAGACATTTGGCAAAATATTTCAGATTTCTAAAATCTAATCAAATATTTATTTGCCCCATTCCATTCAAGAATACATGTTGTAGGCCATTTGGCAAAATATTTCAGATTTCTAAAGGTAATAATATAGCTATTTGCCCCATTTCATTCAAGAATACATGTTGTCTATTATCGTCTTGGATTTGGGACATTTGGCGAAATATTTCAGATTTCTTAAAAGCTAATCAGATATTTATTTGCCCTATTTTATTCAAGAATACATGTTGTAGGACATTTGGCAAAAAAGGAATTTCAGATTTCTAAAAATCTAATCAAATATTTATTTGCCCCATTCCATTCAAGAATACATGTTGTAGGCCATTTGGCGAAATATTTCAGATTTCTAAAAGGTAATAATATATCTATTTGCCCCATTCCATTCAAGAATACATGTTGTCTATTATCGTCTTGGATTTAGGACATTTGGCGAAATATTTCAGATTTCTTAAAGCTAATCAGATATTTATTTGCCCTATTTTATTCAAGAATACATGTTGTAGGACATTTGGCAAAATATTTCAGATTTCTAAAATCTAATCAAATATTTATTTGCCCCATTCCATTCAAGAATACATGTTGCAGGCCATTTGGCGAAATATTTCAGATTTCTAAAAGGTAATAATATATCTATTTGCCCCATTCCATTCAAGAATACGTGTTGTCTATTGATTTAGGACATTTGGCGAAATATTTCAGATTTCTTAAAGCTAATCAGATATTTATTTGCCCTATTTTATTCAAGAATACATGTTGTAGGACATTTGGCTAAAAAAATATGCGTTTGGCATGTTGTCTATTATCGTCTTGGATTTAGGACATTTGGCGAAATATTTCAGATTTCTTAAAGCTAATCAGATATTTATTTGCCCTATTTTATTCAAGAATTCATGTTGTAGGACATTTGGCAAAATATTTCAGATTTTTAAAATCTAATCCAATATTTATTTGCCCCATTCCATTCAAGAATACATGTTGCAGGCCATTTGGCGAAATATTTCAGATTTCTAAAAGGTAATAATATATCTATTTGCCCCATTCCATTCAAGAATACGTGTTGTCTATTGATTTAGGACATTTGGCGAAATATTTCAGATTTCTTAAAAAGCTAATCAGATATTTATTTGCCCTATTTTATTCAAGAATACATGTTGTAAGACATTTGGCAAAATATTTCAGATTTCTAAAATCTAATCAAATATTTATTTGCCCCATTCCATTCAAGAATACATGTTGTAGGCCATTTGGCAAAATATTTCAGATTTCTAAAAGGTAATAATATAGCTATTTGCCCCATTTCATTCAAGAATACATGTTGTCTATTATCGTCTTGGATTTGGGACATTTGGCGAAATATTTCAGATTTCTTAAAGCTAATCAGATATTTATTTGCCCTATTTTATTCAAGAATACATGTTGTAGGACATTTGGCAAAGGAATTTCAGATTTCTAAAATCTAATCAAATATTTATTTGCCCCATTCCATTCAAGAATACATGTTGTAGGCCATTTGGCGAAATATTTCAGATTTCTAAAAGGTAATAATATATCTATTTGCCCCATTCCATTCAAGAATACATGTTGTCTATTATCGTCTTGGATTTAGGACATTTGGCGAAATATTTCAGATTTCTTAAAGCTAATCAGATATTTATTTGCCCTATTTTATTCAAGAATACATGTTGTAGGACATTTGGCAAAATATTTCAGATTTCTAAAATCTAATCAAATATTTATTTGCCCCATTCCATTCAAGAATACATGTTGTAAGCCATTTGGCGAAATATTTCAGATTTCTAAAGGTAATAATATATCGATTTGCCACATTCCATTAAAGAATACATGTTGTCTATTATCGTCTTGGATTTAGGACATTTGGTAAAAAATATTTCTGATTTCTTAAAGCTAATCAAATATTTATTTGTCCCATTCCATTCATTTGGCAAAATATGCGTTTGGCATGTTGTCATGTTGATTTAGGCCATTTGGCGAAATATTTCAGATTTCTAAAAATCTAATCAGACATTTATTTGCCCCATTCCATTCAAGAATACATGTTGTAGGCCATTTGGCGAAATATTTCAGATTTCTAAAATCTAATCAGACATTTATTTGCCCCATTCCATTCAAGAATACATGTTGTCTATTATCGTCTTGAACTTAGGATCAGAGTCGGAAGGTTTGGTAGGTCCATTCGGTTTCGGTTTGGTGTTTTTAGAAGACGTGCTCATCTTTGCATTACCATCCTTTTTATTTGTAGCAAATCCTTGTTTTTATTGGGTTGAAATGTATTTTTCTTCCTTGATTTAGACTCTACGTCTTTCTCTATTGCACGTCTCTGGGCTTGAAGAAGACACACGAATTGAAATACTTCATTTCGTATGTTAGTTGCAGAATCTTGTTTCTCATTTCTTAATTCCGAGGAATTCACGGTATTTTTTTCGTCTTTGTTAAAAAATATGTCTTTGACGAATCTCGTTTCTTCCCTCCACATTTCAAAGTTGATTTTCTTCTAGATTTTCCTCTTTCGTATTGGTGCTACAACGTCTTCTTCTAACTCTTCTCTCCTTTGTAGAAGACCTCCTCTTTCTTTTGCGTCTTGTGGTGTTGGTGGTGCAAGCTGTCATTTGCTGTAAGTTTTGAATATCGATTCCAACATCTTGCAGTGGTTTCTCATTGTTGTTGCTTGTCATTTTCTGAAATGCGACAGTTTTCCGCCCATGAATTGAATTCTATTTTTAATGATCAAATTTTGATGCCATTCACGTCTTTGCTGAAAATTTTGAATGCAAGAATTTTAATTATGGGGTTTTTTTTTCTGAAATAAATCAAAATAAAAGAAGCAACTTCTAAAGAAGAAATTGCATTGCTGTGTTTTTACATTTTACAATTTATAATAGCAATCACGTGCTAAAACATACACATTTGTAATTAAAAAACAAATAATTTGTGTATTCAACACTGCCAGATTCGTAAATCTATTTAGCATTAATGAGATACATTTGCATGAGGGGAATTTATTGTGAACCATATACAAAATAAATAATTATTTTAAAGATTTCAGAAACGTAAATAAAATTTTCTATTGTTGATATGTAAAGAAAAAAGGGTACTTACGTATTAACGGTACCTTGGGACAGACTTGGCGGTTTTTAATTGTCGCCAATCTTTATTATTTGAATAAAAATATTTTGAAAGCGTTTTGATTTTAAATGAAGTGTTTCATATATATTTTATTATTTGGAACAAAAATTATAAGTGTAGGTTGGCCAAATCTATAGCTGCGGTAGGCGCGTGTGCTGTTTTTGGCGCAACTATAAGGTACCGTTAATACGTAAGTACCGAAAAAAAGACTTTAACAACTGTTTTAAACATGGAAATAATCATTTTTGCAATAAATAATTTATGTAATCAGTAGATGGTGTAACAATTTATTGGTATAATCAATAGTGAAACCATGATTACCCTAGTTTAAAGTTTTAGTTGAAATCATGATTAGCATAGTAAATAATAATAACTAAATTTGGGAGTATAAATTATACAATTTCGAAAGAACGTATGTCAATTAAAATTGTTGAGAAAAAGCCTTTCTAAATAATGTAAATAATTGTGAATTTTATATTTAATTATTAATTGTCATAATTACTTGCTCTTTAGATAGTTTATTTTACCCGACTTAGTGCATTAAAGGATTTTCTGTAAAAATAAGCCAAATACTCAACGAGTTAGTCAAAAATCATATATAACAGTTGGGCTGAAAAGTCCGTAGGCTAACACATAGATGGCGCTACTAGTATTAAATCCAAAGGATTTTTAGTTAGCCCTAACCTTCAAAAGACACGTGTATGCATTTGACAGCTGTTGCTTTATTAGTATGTGAGTTATAGCATTTTTAGTGAAGCAACTTTTATTAGTTTGAAAAAATGGATAAAAGGAATTTCGTGTGTTAATAAAGCATTGCTTTTTGGCGAAAAAAAAAAACACTATTGAAGCCAAGGCGTGACTTGATAAACATTATTCGGACTTTGCACCAGGAAAATCAACCGTAGAGAAGTGATTTGCTAAATTTAAACGAGGCGAAATGAGCACCGAGAACGAAGCACGCAGTGGACGCCCCAAAAGAGGCTGTTACTGACGAAAACATCAAAAAAAGTTCACAAAATAATTTCTGATAACCGTAAAGTGAAGTTGATTGAGATAGCTCAGACCCTAAAGATATCAAAGGAGCGTATTGGACATACAGTGAGTGAATATTTGGATATGCGAACGCTCTGTTCAAAGTGGGTGCCGCGCGAACTCACAATCGACCAAAAACAACAACGAATTGATGATTCTAAGCAATTTTTGGAGCTGTTCCACCGTAATAAACACGAATTTTTGCTCCGATATGTGACAATGGATGAAACATGGCTCCATCATTTCCCACCGGAGTCAATTGACAGTCAGCCGAGTGGATTGCCCGTAATGAACCGACTCCAAAGCGTGGAAAGACGCAAAAGTCGGCTGGCAAGGTTATAGCAAGGTATGGTCAATATTTTGGGATACACGTGGTATAATATTCATTGACTATTTTAAAAGGAAAAAACCATAATCAGCGACTATTACGTAGCGTTATTGGAGCGTTTGAAAGACGAGCGAAAAACGGCCTCATTTGAAGAAGAAGAAAATGCTGTTTCATCAAGACAATGCACCGTGTCACAAATCAATGAAAACGATGATAAAATTGCATGAATTGGGCTTCGAATTGTTTCCGCATCCACCGTATTCTCCAGATCAGGCCCCCAGCGACTTTTTTCTTGTTCTCAGACCTCAATAGGATGCTCGCTGGACAGAAATTTCACGCCGATGAAGAGGTAATCGCCGAAACTGAAGCCTATTTTGATTCTAAAAACAAATCGTACTATAAAAATGGTATCGAAAAATTGTATGACCGCTATAATCGTTGTATCGCCCTCGAAGGCAACTATATTGAATAATAAAACCAAATTCTATAAAAAAAAAAAAAAAAAAAAAATTCTATGCTAGCCTAAGAACTTTTCAGCCTACCTGATATATATTTATATACAATTATATTGGTGTTGAACGTATGTCAATGAAAATTGTTGCAAAAAGCTTTGTAAATAATTGTGAATTTTTATTTAATCATTAGTTGTCATAATTATTTATTCTTTCGACCGTTTATTTTATCCGACTTAGTGCATTAAATGTTTTCATTATAGAAAAATAGGCCAAATACTCATTAAGAAAGTCAAAAACACACATATAATGTATATGTAATGTATTATTAGTTTTAGCCATCTCTTGTGTAGTGAAGGCAAAGACTGTTTTTTACTTTGTTATACAAAGTTCCATACTCTGTTAAGCTATTCACGGATCATTAGCTAATTTGCTACAGTACTTAAGGAAGTCTAAAATTCTAACGATATCTGTAGGTTGATTTTCTGTTCAAATTTGCGTGTTATACTTATTTGCAAAATAATAACTCTGCGTAAAAATGAAGTGCTTACTTAATGAATGAGAAATACTTTGTTTACTCATTTATTTAAAAGTCTAGGAGGAGCAAGTGCCTTCTGAGATTACTTTAAAAGTAAGGTGATCCGTATTTACTTACAAATATTAAATTTCGTGAACTTGATTTTAATTTTTGTCTTGCAATTTTCCGCCAGTTATAAAATTGTTTTATACTTCAATGAGAGGTTTCATTATTTTAATGTGTTTTTGGCTTTTTTGTGAAATATAATATAAAAATATACATTATAATACAAAAAAAAATAATAAAACACCAAGAATGAATTATTCGAATGGCACAAAAAGTTATTTGATATAAAATATAAATATATTATATTTGACATATAAAGTTATTATGCATAGAAAAACAAACGCTTATACTTCAGGGTAATTTAAAAGAGATGAGGCACATAACGAATATTCAAGGGATATGACTACAGATAGGGAATATGATTAAATAGTGAATATTCAGGAAATGTGACTATTAATAGCGAATATTCAGAGAATTGCGAATATTCAGGAGAAACGACTAAATATAGCTATTAAAGATATAACTAGAGATAACAAATATTCAGGAGATACGATTAAATATAGTGAATATTCAGGAAATACTATTAGATATAGTGAATATTCAGGGGATATTAAAATATTCATTGCATGCTCTTAGATATAGCGAATATTCAGAAGATACTACTAAATATAGCTATTGAAGGGATAAGACTAGAGATATTGAATATTCAGAAGATACTACTAAATATAGCTATTGAAGGGATAAGACTAGAGATAGCGAATATTCAGAAGATACTACTAAATATAGCTATTGAAGGGATAAGACTAGAGATAGCGAATATTCAGGAGATAGTACTACATAGCAAATATTCAGAAGATATGACTATATATAAGGAGTTTAATCAATACGGTGTTGGTCTCTTCTGCCCCTTAAGCATGCTTTTGAGTGGCGGGATATTTATTCACAGAGTTTGTGAGGATTTATGCCTCTTTATGCTTTATACCGTGATCTTACGCTCAACATCCTCAAACTGGGAAGTTAGATTGGAGAGTCATGCGATTGTCGGAGCAGTCTGCTCATCAGACGTTAAATTGCTCTGTTGGGTAGAGAAATGTTGGCGTTTGACAAGCTCGAGAACAATCAGATGAAATTATTACCATTTATGCATGTTACTGTTGAGACGTAATTCCGCCTCAAGAATTAGGTTTCAACACTTTTATGCCTAGGAATTTCAGGATGTTATGAAAATAAAGACGACAGTACAAGTTGTAGAATATCGTCCACCTACCACCATGGATGGATGACATTCAAAGAGGTATGGCTGACAAATGAAATCAGGCCCAGCATCATTCAGAAATATCTGTTCATGAAATCTCAAACATGGTTTATGAGGGAATGACATGGTGAATCAGCTGGTCAGTAAAGTGTTTCACAAACATGAAGATAATCAGAAGAAACGACTAACTCCTTTTGAAAAAAGCCCTGGTTACAATGAAAAAACGGTTACCTAATGGTAGAGGTCATCGAGTAACACCATGCTATAAGAGTTGCACGTACAATCACCAAAATAGGTTAACTTGCTTAATTAAGTGGTCTACCAAGTAGTCCATTATAACTCTAAGTTAGGTAACCGGTGACTGTCAAATTAATATCATACTGCTATGCTTGCCAACTCAGGACATCTTGGCCATCGAAAAACAATTTTACATTAATCATTGACATTCTAGGCGAATTGAAGAACGAATCGAAAGTTTAAGAACGTGTCAATCCAAATGAATTTGCTTGTCATTGTGCACAAGTGATGGGAAGTCAACGCAATGAATGTCATGAGTTCAGATTCCATTCAATAAATCTGAATGGATCAGCGGTTCTTTAATCATTGATTTCCGGCTACATGTGTGATTGCTGATAATGGCGAATCAGATGTTGACACCCGCTTTGTCCAAAGTTCTGTTGTCTCTCTGAATCGCCCATTGCCTTCTGTTTCTACAAATATCATTGATTGGTGGCATCACTCCTGCCCAAATGCCAAGTGATGTTTTGATTTTAACAATTTCTTTAACCCAATTGCAATAATCCTTCAAATAAATGTCATTATTTATTCTTCAATAAATGCCAATATTTGTATTAACTGTATTATTCGAATCCTAATGTGGAACATTAGAACTGAATAGACGGAAGAAAGTCGAATGGAAATTAAGTCCAACAATTTAAATTTTTATTTAACCTTAATAAACTATACAATTTTAATTTCTCCTCTTTTATTTGCCATTCGGATGCTCAATTTTTGGAATTTAAGCTATTCATTCATTTTC
Organism: Caerostris extrusa; assembly: GCA_021605095.1. Taxonomy (NCBI): domain Eukaryota; kingdom Metazoa; phylum Arthropoda; class Arachnida; order Araneae; family Araneidae; genus Caerostris; species Caerostris extrusa. The sequence goes on from BPLR01009239.1 coordinate 48,585, forward strand.
CTCAGAAATTTGATCATCTCCATCTTGGATCAAAAGGCATTTACGTATGAAATTTCATTACAATGAAATAACTCCCTTTTGATTTATCATTATATTTTGCTGGAGTTTTGCCTAAAATTTACCTTTTTTAAATATATGCAAATTCTTAAGTAGTTCAAAAAAAAAGAAAACATTTGATGACATGAAAAAATAAAAGCTTGAAATTTTTTATTCCTAAACACAAAAAGCGAATTTTGATATCATGAATTTAAATTCTCAACAAAAGTTGTATTTTTGTAAAAGGCTGTACATTTGTGCATATACTTGCTTATATCATTTACCTATACATACCTTATCTGAACATAACTGATCTGAACATACCTAAAACAATGTTTTATATAATCCTAAAATTAAAAATCAGGAAAAACAAAATGCAATGGTATGCAATAAATGTTTAACAAACTATACAAGGGCAGTTGATCTCATGTACGAAAGATATCTGACTTCAAATGTCCCATTGGATACTCGAAAGTAAGTGATTTTAACATGTCCTCAATCTGCCAAAATCAGAAATCCTTTTTAAAAAAATCCTTCTTTAATCCCTGTTCTTTGAAGCTTCTATAATCTTCACTGGGCTATTACTTTTACTAAAGCCTATATCTCCACTCTGCTGCAGAAGGAAAAAAGATGACTTTTAAGAAAATAATTCCAATTTCTGTTGATATCATTTGTCACACTGCTTTTCGATAAATATAGTATATCCATGTAAAAGATTTACTTAAATTAAAGTTAAAAATGCTGTAGTTATTCAATGTATTTCAAAATAAATATATACATATATATATATATATATATTTTGTATATATATATATATTGTATATATATATATATATATATATATATATATATATATATATATATATATATATATATATATATATATATATATATATATATATATATATATATATATATATATATATATATATATATATATTGTATATATATATATATATATATACTACTGTGTCCAAAATGTAAAACCAATTTAAAATTTAAAATTCCAGGGCTTATGAAATTTCAATTTTTTTTTTTTTCATTTTTAGGCAAAAAAGAAGAATGCATAGAATGTTGTAGAAGGCATTCGGTGAGCATTCTTATATCGGAAAGAAATGTTTAAAAGTGGTATAAACGTTCAAAGAAGTCAGAGAACGCGTTGAAGACGAACAGCCCTCTGGTCAACCATCAACCTCAACCGATGAAGCTCACGTCCAAGAAATTAAAGATTTGGTGTTTGCAAACCATCGATTTACAATTAGAGGTTGGTCAATTCCATTTTTGGACTTCAACACTGATTGATACCGAAAACACTGATTGCTGCCGCAATCAGCACACACTGCAGCTCACACTGCATTGATTCTTCGCTACTTTTTCGCCGCCAAAAATGAAACCTATGAATGAAACCGTTCCACAACCACCGTATTCACACCGTGCGACTTTTGGCTATTCCCTAAACTCAAAAGACTACTCCGGGGATACCGTTTTGAGTTGATTGAACAGATTCAACGTGAATCGCCGTGCGCTTTGAAGGCTATCCCTGCCGATGACTTTTTAGCATGCATTGAGAATTGAAAGAAAGTTGGCATAAGTACATTGTGTCCGGAAGGGATTACTTTGAAGGCGATGAAATAAATTTGAAGAATAAATAAAAAAAAAAAATTTGAAAAAAAAAAATAATTGGTCTTACTTTTTGGGCTGCAGTACATATATATATAGATATAACTTTATTCTGCTACAGAAGAAAAAAGATATATATACAAGCAGAGAGACAAAAAAAATTATGTTCCATTGTTATATGGCTCTAACATTCTATCTATAAGTAGAAGAATGTTCTTTTTCCAGAAATCCAAAATGTCTTTTAGGAGTGCCGTATGGAAAAATAGCTTACCACAAAGCTATAGAGGCGAAATATTCACACATATTTTCACAATTCACCATTGAGTCTTTTTCGTTTCTGAAAGCAATGGTTGCAATGGTAATGCACGCCACCTTTGAAATCGAACTTCTACCCTTCTGCTCACTATCTGCTCGCTTTATTTCTAGAACACATTTTCGGTTCACTTATTCTTTCGTCAAATATTCATTTTAAAACAATTTAATAAAATACAATGCATCACAATTAAATTTTAATTCAATTCCTCAATTATTAATTAAATTTCATTTTATATCAATACATCAATTAAATTTAATTCAAAAAATTTCAATTGCTTTGTCAATTTAAAAATTAATTTCGAATTTTTTTTTTTACCATATATTAACATGAAAACAAATTTATTATGTTTATTCAAATCATCTCTGAACATAAAATTCAACTTAAACTGAAAAAAGTATTTAATAGAAATTGAAAAGAAAAACTGAATAGAATTCAGGAATTCAATAAAAGTGTGAAAATAATTTCTTTCATAAAATGATACATTTCGCAATGTATTAAAATGCTAAAGGTCTTAATAAGTACATTATCTGTCAGATTACGTAATAGAATCTTTTTAAATAAATAGAAATTTTTTATTTTAATTTATTGGATAATGGATTCTTCTTTTATCAAGACTGTTTTTAAATAAAAGAAAAGTTAATCGTGAAATTTCCCTTTTTTTAATGCTACCCATAAGAATTTCTTTTTAATAAAACTAATTATATTATTTTTGTAACTAAGCTAATTTGCATTTTTGTAGAAAAATAGCAAAAACTATACTCATAAGGATTTTTAATGAAATATATAAAATTAAATTGATTTTGATAGCCGTATTATGAAGCGGAATTAAACATTCTTTAAAATTCTTTTTAAAATATCTGTAAACCGATATTGCAATTTATATTCTTTTGCTTAAAGTAAAATAAGATTTTTGTAATAATATCCCTAAAAGTTTGAAATGTATTTAACGGCCCAGAAATATTCATTACTTATTTTATTTGTTCATCTAGTATTTGTTTTATGATAAAAATAAGTACATATTTAAAAGTTAAAAAGAAACTTTTTAAGATATATCATTTCCTAGAAATGGCTTATTGTGACAGTGCTTCTTCTTACTCTCTGCAAGTGCGCCCCCTGTGGTGTTCAAGAGAAATGATCAGTACATTCCTCTGTACTCGAGAGGGAGTACAGAGGAAGTACCCGAGAAGAAGTGCTGAGCAAGGAAAGGGAGGAAGTACAGCGCAACCTGCTCTGTCGTTAAGAAACGTTTAGTAAAAAGCGCAATCACGCGCTTCTGTTGAAAAACGTTTAGTTTGTAATTTCTCATCCCGAAAGGAAATATATTTAACTCATAGCTCCGTATCGTATCAGTTGCATTCAGACTCTCAACCGGTGAAGTAGTATATTCTGCGCATTCTGTGCAAACCTAAGTATCGGGTTTTCGGATTAGAAATGGAATTCTTCTACGAATCATTAATTATAAGTCTTTAAATTTGTTAAATATTGTATATCTCTAATTGTACGTGTGTGATGTCTGTGCATGTACAAATAAAGCTGTAATTTCTCAAACCTGTATCTCAAGTCTCAATCCAACCACTCCCAATTACAATCCAGCTGCACAACCCACGTATTATTATTTTTATTATATTGATACAATTTGCCGTTTTTCATAATAGATGAACTTTACTAATGAAAATAAGATGGCATGGGCATGCTGGTAGATAAAGTGTTGATTTTTCTGAGAAGGTGTGTATACGCCTGGTATAGGTACTATAAATGCATCAGCAGAAAGTTCTTCAATTGTTCTTGACCAGAAGGAGGCGAAATACTAGGCATCATCCTAGTGTTTGTAGAAAAATGTATGTAGGGTTCAAAAGGGCTTTGCAGCGCATCCTAGAAAACGGTGCATCTCCTACATATCAGGCATTTAAAAATAACATCAATAAAAAAAGAGAATTTTGTAATAACATATCCAAACTCAGTTGGCACAAAGTGCTTTTTTTTTTTATTTATTTTATTGCTTACATCTCAACCAAAAGTGCACAAAATAATTTTACAATATTAAATGATTAATGAAATTTTTATTATATAAAATTTACATTATAACTAATAATTAAAAAACCCTATAGTATGCGTCGTGATTATCCCGTTTTTTTTTCTTTTGAGCTGGAAAAGTACAATTCGCAATTAAATAAGCAAGTCGAATCAGAGATTCACGTATCTACGCTAGGAATGGGCACGACGAATCTTTAAACCAGAAAATAATTCCCTATATATAAATATATAGGGAATTATTAATATAAAATTATTATATATTTTTAAATATATTAATTTTAAATATATTAAAGTTAAATTTAAAATTAAAAAAAAATTTTTTCGATTTTAAATATACTTCTTACATTTATATGTAAGGAATATATTTAAAATCGCAATGACACTAAAATGTTTATAACATCTTATTCACGATATATCGTAGGTACAGCTGAATCTGTTATATATACCGAAAAACTCAATTAGAAAGCAACAACAATAATGATTGAATGATATTGTAATTATTGAACTAAAATAATGCTGCTGCTATGTAGAAGACATTGTTTTTTTCTTAACTAAAAATGTATATGTAACTGAATATTTATTTCAAATTTCTCAAATATCTTTTGTTTTTTCAATCGATGTGTACTGTATCTTCAATTTCCATTTATTTTTGAACAAAAACCTTTCAAAACAATATTTATCTAGTACAGTATGTTCCACTTTAAAAAGACGCGAATGTTTTTATACCTTTTCTCTGAGAAACATTTTTTTAGTCTATAAGGATTGAAAAATCTGAAGTATGTTTTCAATCTACCACAAAGTTCAAATTTGTTAACAAAGCTTTGGTGAAAAGAATCACTTCCTTGTTTGTTTACCAACAACAAATATTGTGAAATATGAAACTTCTACGAAAATAAATTTTCAACATGTAAATAAAACAAACTTATAAGCATGTTTATAGTTGCTGTTGAAATAAATATGCATAATTTGTTTCAATAGTACTAAATTCAGCTTATCTAAAGTTAATAAAAAGATTTCAAAATTGATCATTAATATCTTAAATAATATTTTACTTTCATTAATTTATAAATTTGATAACAATTAATTCAGTAAATAATAAAGAGTTTGCATTTTGATTCTACAATAAATAATTTTGTGTCCCAGAAAGTATATATAAATAGCCAAGATTATCTAATTTCTTAGATACTAATTCTTTTTAATAGGGAATGAAAAATACTCTCTATGTATATTTCATTCCTATGAACTTTGGGTATATTTCATAGCGTTAACGTACAAATGTATTTTTATGTATATATCGATAATTTTTTTTTTAATATTTATTATTCACATTGAATGTTGATTTATAAATACAATGATTTATTTTTTTTAGATCATCTTGTTTGTTTATATACACAAGATAATCTAAATTTCCTAGAAATTAATTCTTTTAATAAGGAATGAAAAATACTCTCTGGATATATTTCGTAGCATTAATATGCAAATGCATTTTTTTCTTGCATATATAAATATGAATATGCATTTTTTCACGCAAAAATAGTTAATATCCACAAGATTGAATCTTGATTTATATATACAATGATTTATTTTTTAGATCAACTTGTTTATTTATATATACAAGATAATCTAAATTTTATAGAAACTAATTCTTTTTAATAGGGAGTGTAAAATACTCTCTATATTTCGTAGCATTAATATATAAATGTGTTTTTATGTATATATAAATATATGTTTTTCACGCCAAAATATCCACAAGATTGAATCTTGATTTATATATACAGCGACTTATTTTCTAGACCATCTTGTTTATTTATCGATCTAAATTTCCTGGATCAAACTATTATCAATCAAAGTATATTACATTAAATTATTAAATATGTAACACATAAAATAGCTGATATGGTTTGTTAAAGAATTAAAAAATTTATTATTTCAAACTTATTAAGGCGAGTGTGCTGTTAAGTTACAAGGCTTGTTTACTTGTGGCAAGTGTTAATGTTTCCATATGTAACATTTTATTTCCTTGTAATTCTATTTAATAAGGAATGAAAAATATTCTCTCTGGATACATTTCGTAATATTAATATACAAATTGGCATTCTTTGTAATGAAATTTTAAAGAAATAAATTCATTTTTATATTTTAAAAGAATTGTCTTAGATTTCATAAGTTATCTCTCTATTCTATGTTTGGCCAATAAAATTTCTTAAGAGAAAAATGGTACATATTCAAAACGCAGTAGCCGAATAAAATACATCGCCCATGATAATTCGAATGCGATTTCAGAAACAGAAATGGAAACTCATTTCTAAATTTCATCTCAGCATTTATGGTTTGCTGATGCAGGAATAACGGTTAAAAAAAAAAATAATAAAACTGGAACTAAATAACACACTTAGAAACAAGAATGACTGTTAACCGTTTTTCCCAAACTCAATTTAACTCTTCCGATGGAAGAATTCCCGAAAACAAATCTAATACGTTCAGTTTTCTAAGTAGTCCCTTTAATGTGAACCGTGGGAATAGTTGTAAGAAACTCAAATTGAACCGGGAAAGCGAGAAATTCTAACGATTTGATGCAAAAGGGTGAAAAGAAAACTTTAAACAGCTTAGAAGCTTTATGCGAATTCGACCACGTATGGAAATTGGTCTATTGATCCGAAGATAGCGCTGAGGGGAAAAAATCGAAAGCTGACCTGGTGCTGCCATCTATCGCCCAAAAATAGCATTTAGTCTTCAAAAAAGAAAATGTATTAAGAAAAACAAAATGACTATTATTTCGATATTTTCCCTGTACTAACCCAGTAGTATTTAGTATAGCTAGTGTCCATCACTAGAGCTCTTTAGGGTTCGAGTCCCGGTGTGACCATGGATGTTTGTAGTGGTTCGGAATCTACTTTAAACCGTAAGTCCATATCTAATATGATCGTAGAGCATTGTGGGGGTAGTGTTACTAGCATCCGTAGCATATCTTCAAGCTACACGTGCCCCTGGGTAGGCTAAATGAATAATAATTTTCACCGGTACAACCCACTTGGTCTGCTGACATTGAAATGGTCAATATGATCCAGTTATCGGCATAATTAAAAAAAAGATTGTCCATGACTAAAGTTCAAATCCACTGGTGGTGTCCGTTGCAGTCCCTGCTTTCAAAAAAAAAACTTGATGATTATTGTAATTTCATCTAGCATCGACAGTTGAGCTGCTTGGTGGGCTTCACTGGAATATTTTTCATTGCATACGTAAATAAAGAAAAATTACCCCTAAAAATATTTCCGGAAATCAATGCAGACTTTCCTCATCCCTGTCGGTGGACTATGCGAGTTCCGCATATAATATGTGTGTACATATGTACGTGTATACTACATATATATACGTGTATATTACATATTATATACGTGTATATTACATATTATATATATTACATATATACATATAAAGAAACAGGATTATGAAAGCAGATTACAATGCAAGAGAAGGTAGGCTGTACTTGCTATATTGTCGTCACTGCTTTCAAAAATGAAGAAACTCGTTGGCGCCATATGTGAGCAGATTGGATTGTCTAATGGATATTTTCCTTATTTTCTCCAATACATCTATAAATGAGAAACCGTTACTCTGAAAGTCCTCCAGAAAAAGTAACTCATAGCAATAATGCAGGAGTTGGGATTATGAAAAAAAAGGAAGCAAAGATGGAAAACCGCAAAAGGGTAATGAAAGCAGGTTACAATTAAAGGATAATTGCCCAATAGCCCAATAATGAATTTTAGTTGTTCCTTAAGTAGAACACAAGATCACTGATATGAAAAATTCCAAAATCAAGTTATAATTCAGAAAATAAAACAAGCTAAACAACACATTTATAAACAAGAATGATTGCTAACCGTTAATAATTGACTTTGAAAGTCAATTTAACTCTTCCAATGAAAATTCATGAAATAAATCTAATACTTTCAGTTTTCTCGTAGCCCAGTTGAAGGCTGACATTAAAGAAGTTGAAGATAAGAATCCGCTAGCAATATATGCTGCAATTATCACTTTTACAAACAATAGAGTCAATGGAAAATGGGACATTTACAATAGTTTGCGAGTTTTCGTATACAACATACGACTCATTTATTTCAGAAATAAAGCAAAAGTCTCTGTTTTCCGTTTGTAAGAGACATTTCTTGAAACGTTAATTTAAAACGGTTAAATGTCGCAATAGCTTTGAAGTATATTTATCGTATATATTAGTAATACGTAAATGAAGTACTTTTATTTAAAACTGAAGCTTCATTAGATTATATTTCTCTTATTAGACTTATTGCTGAAAATTAACTAATATTTTAATTATTAAATTTTTCAGATTAAATAAGGAAATGAAGAATAATGAAATGTAAAATAATTATAGAAAATGATAGTTGAATGGCAAACATTTAAACTTAATTAATTAAATTTATAGTTGAATGGCAAACTTTCTGAAAAATAATTCAAAATTTAAATATTATGGATCCCATAGATAATAAAACTCATAATGGAAATTTAAATATTATGGGTTCTACTGACCATAAAACTCACAATGGATATTTAAACATTATAGGTTCCCTAGATCATAAAACTCATAACTCAAATTTAAATATAATGATTTATAAGAGACAGAAATTTAATTTCCAGATTTCCGTGATAGGTATTTATATCATAGATCTCATAAAATTAGTGGCATTTTTAAGTATAATGTATTATCAAGAAAATCTTTCTACGTTACTAATATATATGAAGAAGAATATCCAAATCAAAAAAATGCCACTTTAACTTACAAACATTGTTGTAAAAGGAATCAGGAAAACAATGTTTTAGATTTAAAATATTGAATTCTTTACCATTTAACGAATGCCACTTTACGTTTTTTCATGAATTGGTTATATAAATTAGAATAATCTATATACTGCGAAATAATTTCTTTAAAATTTGTATCTACGATATGTGTAAAATTGAGATTACATAAAATGCTTCGAAATTTAGTATCAGTTAAATTGATTATACTAATGGTTTAATTAAATGTATGTTAAATGTAATTAAATGTCACTGAGCAACGAGTCGGGCTTTGAAAATCCTGACTTTGCTCAGTGACAAAGTGTGCCTCTGGCGAGCATTAGGAGTAAAATTTTAAACCACAAACAGCTTTGTTGTAGACACTGTTTCAAAAACGATGAGACTGGATAGCGTTTCTGACATTCAGCATCTTGCCTTGTTAGTCGTACTACCTGGCGGGAGTTTAGCGGGTTTTCTCCTATACGATACACAAACGCGGGAAGGCTCCCGGAAAGCACTACCATCCTTCTTCAGCGTCACGGAGCCAAGTCAGACTTCTACCTAGGGGTGCTCCATCACAACAGAAGCTGCCCCTTACATCCATCCATGAGTGGATTACTCATAGATTGTCCGTCCCGCACTGAGACTTGACTTAAACACATTGAGTCATTCAGTGAGAATTAAAACAACAACAACAACCAATTTGCAACTTTCAGATTCTTGCCAAACAGTGAGTTCAACTTCATTTACAATAAGCAATATTTCGAAAAGTCCTAATTTTGCCTAATTGCCTCTTAACAATGTATTTTTCAATGTATTAATAATAATAACAATGTATTTATTACCGCTGTTATTCATTTAGCATTACCCAAGGGGCACGTGTAGCTTGAAAATAGGCTACGGACGCGAGTAACACTACCCCCACAACGCTCTACGATCTTATTAGATCGGACCTACGGTATAAACAAAATTCCGAAATCACTACAAGCATCCATGGCACCGCCGGGACTCGAACCTGAAACCTGTGGTACCGAGCGCCAGAGTTCTAGCCAATCGGCCATCAGGCTCCATTTAAAATATTATTGCTTTAAAAATACCAAATTTTTAAACCTAGATGATATTTTTTTTCTTTCTAATGCAGTTGGCAAACACAGACAGCTTGGCCTTGGATGCCTTAAGGCAAGTGCTGCACGGACGTACTCACTTTGCATTACCCAGGGGGCGCATGTAACTTGAAGATTAGCCACGGAGTAACAATGCCCCCGCAACTATCCTATTAGACCGGGACCTACTTTTAAAGTGGATTCCGAACCACTACAAACAACCATGGCACCGCCGGGACTCGAACCCTAAACCTGTGGTACCGAGGGCGAGGGCCAGAGCGCTAGCCACTCGGCCATTCAGGCCCACCTAGATGATAAATGATATCTAAACTGAATAATTAAAATTATTTCAGTTTTTTTAACCCAGATTTTTAATTTCATTACAAGTTTCAACATAATTATATAAATTTAAAAACCTGGTGATTTTTTTGGTCATGTAATTTTTTTAGCTTATGAATACATAGAATACATAAACAAAAGAATCGGAATTAAGACTTCCTTAAAAATTACTGCAAGCTTTTATACTTATTTCTATCCGCCGGAAGCATTTAATTATATATCGCTCGCAATAATAGGGAAAGATGAAAAAATTCCAGAAAAGCAATTATTTCTACAATAAAATGCAAATAGAGTTTTTGGGAGAAAAAAAATCTATACATACTTTGATGAAATTCAAACAAATGCGTTTCTGTAGCCTAAGGTATTTTTCTGAAATTATAGATTTCTTTCGAAACAATAAATCAAGATTTATTCATTTTTACCACAATCAAATCAAAAACTCATTACTTTTAGATAGTCACATTAAAAATGTTTCTTTAATGAAAAATAACATAATAGTTGTTATAAAGGTCTTATAATAATAGAAGATATAGGAAACGAATTTCATTATCTGTACACTGATAAAATAATATTCAGTGGAAACACAAATTCTTCATCTAAATAGAAAATTCGCTTTTGCATAAAAATTAAATTTATCTCTCATTTCTCATTAGTTGTTTAACTATTAATATTTATAATAGATTGTTCTCAATTTTCTTCATAATAAAAAAGATTCTTGATTAAAGGATTCATTAATTTACTTTTAAAATGCTTAGTAAAGTACTCAAGTAATCAGTATAATTAGTTCTATAATAACAAGAATTTTTATAATTTTTAATAAAGACAGTTCTTTACAATTTTTTGGCATTTAGTTTATTTATAGAAACTTTATTTTCGCATAAAATATATTAAGAGTTTTTAATAGTTTAATCTAAGACATCGATAATCAATGTTATAAAAAAATACATAATTACAATACACAATACATATTTCTTTTTTACTTTTCATTTAACCTGAAAAGAATTCTGGACTTTTCTGTGATTTAGAAATATTTTTTTAAAGTTATGACTTAATTGGTTTTCTTTTTTGAATCCCCGTAACTGAGTCATTGAGGGTTTTCATTTTCTATATCTTGTTTTTTTCGTTTCATTTTGTTGTCATAATAGGCATTATTAAAAAAAATTATATTAAATTGAATTGTTAGTTGGGGTTTTAAATAACTTTTATATTCATTAAAATCCTTAATAATTATTAAATCTTTAATTTTTTATCAAAAAAAAAAAAGAAATCTGATTGAAATATAATATCTTACTGCAAAAATAATTCAAAATTTAAATATTATGGGTTCCATAGATCACAAAATTCATAATGAAATTTAAAAAAATTGAAATTAAAATTAATTAATTATGGAAATTTAATTAAAAAATTAAATTATTAAAGATAAATTATTAAATTTATATATTATTAAATTATTAAAAATTATTAAAATTAATTTATAGAAATTTAAATATTATTAAAAAAACATTCATAGCTGAAGATTTTAATCCTTAAAATTTTCAACTATCCAAATTAAAATTCATATTTTTTATATTTTCTCAGCATGCAGTATAAGAAAATAATTAAAACTTTAAATACAAAATAATGCAGAAAAATATTAATTAATACTTAATAATCATATTTATAATGATAAAGTAATTCAAAAATGTGTTATTTATATTTTAAAGTATTATTATAATTTCATTAATTAAATTATGGCATTTTCCCTTGATATCAGATTACAGCGTTTGATATTTTTAGATTATGTTGCCCTAAAAACAAAATGCAACGCTTTATTATTTATATTTTTCATAGTGATTCCTTACAAAAATGGATCAACCTTTCTTTGAAAACATTATATTTCTAAATGAAGAATTAATTTCACTCAAATTTTCAATGATCGTTACTTAAAATGGCCAAACTGATATTTCAAAATGAAACATTTTGTTTAATTATGTGTAGAAAATATACTTTTGTAGTGCAAATGCAAAAAAATCCAAAATTTTGCATAAATTTTTTATAAATTTTCATGTGAGCTCTAAAATGAAATAATTAAATGGAAAAATGAACTTTAATGGAAAAATGAAATAATTAAAGTTATTTGCCGTGAGATTTTTAGTTTTTAAGATCAAATCAAATATTAATAAGTTTTATAATTTTATTTGTCATGTTAAAAAAAAATCTCATTTGAACTATGCAAAAAGTTTTGAACAAGTTTTGCCTACCTTTGATATCAACGTTTTGTACTGACCATAAAAATATTTTTATAAAGTTATTATTAATTAACAATTATTATAATCATATGAATTATTGATATACCACTAAACAATTATGTGTATTCCTTTAGCAATTAAATGTAACACTGAATATTTATGTATACCATCAAGCAGTTGCTTATATCATTGAGCAATTACGTATATCGTTAAACAGAATGAAAGTTATTATTAATTAACAGTTATTATAATAATATTTATTATTTATATACCACAAAATAATTATGTATATTACTTAGAAATTAAATGTATCACTGAATATTTATGAATATCATCAAGCAATTGCTCATATCATTGAGCAATTATGTATATCATTGAACATAATACAATCTATTAATGATATAGAACTGAGCTGATTATTATGATTTGCTGTTGTTATCATGTAAGTTTCAGTGTATAATTATGTATATATTAATCAGTTATACGTATCATTAAATAACTGAGTATTAATAATATATACCATTGAACAGTTATATGTATCACTGATGTTATGTATCGATGTATGTGATGATATCAAAGATGTTATATGTACCAATGATGTGATCATGGTAATCATGATGTGCTGATATCATTGATGATGTTATGTATCAATGATGTGATGATCATGTTTGTAATGATATCAATGATGTTATCATCATATCATTGATGTAAGTTATCAATGATGATCATAATGTATGTGGGCATCAATAATGATCATAACTATCAATAATCATCATGTCAATGATATTATGTATCAATGATGTATATGATAACCAGTGGTGTATGTGATGATATCAATGATGTTTCCTGTATCAATAATGTATGTCACTGGTGATCATGCATGTGATGATATCAATGATGCTGATCACGTATCAATAATGTTATGTATTAATGATGTGATGATGTCAATGATGTATGTAATGATCGTGTATGTGATAATGTCAGTGATGTATGTGATGATGTCAATGATGTATGTAATGATCATGTATGTGATTATGTCAGTGATGTATGTAATGATCATGTATGTGATGATGTCACTGATGTATGTGATGATGTCAATGATGTATGTGCATGTGATGATCATGTATGTAATAATGTCAGTGATGTTAACACCTATGAGATGATGTCAATCATGTTTATGATCATGTATGTGATAATGTCAGTGATAGAATGTGATGATGTCAATGATGTATGTAATGATCATGTATGTGATGATGTCACTGATGTATTTGTTTGATTTTTCTGTTCATAAAATGAACATTGTTAATGATGATGTCAGTGATGCATGTATGATGATCATGTATGTGATGACGTCAATGATCCGTTATATATATCAATGATGTTAACACCATTGATCTATTGAAAAGTTAGTGTTTTTAAAAATATCATTGATCATGTTTATTTCTATATAACAAAAATAAAAGTGTTTTCAAAATTATGAAACATTTATTAAAAAATAAATTATATCAATTAAGTAGTAATGACTATAATTTAACATGCTGTTGAACAGTTATGAATATCAGAGATTATTTGCATTTCTATATAACAAAAAAAATAATTAATTATGAAATATTTTATTAAAAATAAAAATATATCAATTAAGTAGAATGACTAGAATTACAGGATATAAAAAATATTGCACATTGAATTAATTTGATACTAAGTTCATAAAATAGGAACATTGTTAATGAATTATATAAATCTTGTTTTCCAACTCATGTAATACTATCCATGGCTTACAAAGGTTTGGAAAACTTCCCTTCTGCAAACATATTTTTCCAGACATCACCGCTTGGATATTGGTAATCCGATACACTCCTATCCTTCATTTTTGTGCTGTATCCAGGTCGTAACGGAGTCTCATAATGGCCTCTTCTTATTGAAACAGGATCTTCGAAATGTTCGTGTAAATGCTCCACATATTCTATCATTCTGAAAGAAAGAAAAAATATTTTTATCGTAAATAGGAAACCAAAATATAATGAAATTGAATGTACTTTCATGGTAAACTAAAGCAAGTTTTCGGTAAGAGATAAAAACGATATATATATAAACGGAATTTTATGTGGAAAAACTCATTTTGCATTATTTGCAATCATATTATCTTTTTTTTTTTTAATTAAAAAAGTAATTCAGTCGTTTATTTTTAATTAAATATATTATAATCTTTATTCTATGAAGTTTTTACATGGAGAAACTAATTATGTATTATTTGTAAGCATATTTTTTTAATTAAAAAAAGTAATTCAATATGTATATATAAACGAAATTCTTACATGGAAAACTCATTATGCATTGTTTGTAATCATATTATCCTTTTTTTAAGTAATTCAATCGTTCATTTTAATTAAATATATTTTAATCTTTATTTTAGATATAAATATATAAAAAAAATTATATGAAAAAACTCCTTATGCATTATTTGTAATATTATTTTTTTTTATTAAAAAAGTAATTCAATCGTTTATTTTTCATTAAAATATATTATATTCTTCATTATATATAATATATATATGAACGAAACTTTTACATGGAAAAACATATTATAAATTGTTTGTAATTATATTATCTTTTTTTTTTTTATTAGAAAGTATTTCAATCCTCTATTCTTAATTAAATATATTATAATTTTTATTATATATATATATATATATACGATATTTTACATGTTAAAACTCAGTATGCATTATTTGTAATCATATTATCTTTTTTAATTAAAAAAACAATTCAATCATTTATTTTGAATTAAATATATTACATTCTTTTTTATAGATATGTATACATAAAAGAAATTTTTACATGGAAAAATTCATTAGGCATCATTTGTAATCATATTATCTTTTTTTATTAAAAAGTAATTCAATAGTTTATTTTCAATTAAATATATTATAATTTTTATCATATGTATATATAAACGAAAATTTTACATGAAAAAACTCATTATGCATTATTTGTAAACATATTAATTTTTTTTGTTAAAAAAAGTAATTAAATCGTTTATTATTTAAACATTTTATAGTCTTTATTGAATAATTATTCAAAATTAAAAACTCGTTAGTTTGAAAATGCAGATTATTAAATCATTAATCATTTTTGGAGGGTTTTTTTCTAAACTAATAGCAAAAAATAGATTAGAAAAACTGATAAACTAAACTAATATATTAAACTAATAGTGAAACAATCTAAGTGATAGAACGTCAATTTCCGCAGCTGAAAAAATGTCTAGTCAATAGCAGTACTCCATTAAAACCAAAAAGTAAAAAAATAAGGGAAAAAATTAAATATACCCAAAATTTAATATTTAACTACCTTTGACTAAGCTTAAAATGTTTCATAGTTATATATTTTATAAATTATGCGGATTATCATAAAGAAAAAGTTTAGTGAAGTTTAGTTTAATAAAAAGTTAGTTAGTTGATTTTCAAAGAGTTTTTAAAAATCATTAAAAAGCTAATAGTTATTTAATATTCAAAAAATCATAAACTACTCGTTCTGAGTCTGAAAAAATTGAAATTTTTAATTTTGATGTTTATGAAATGTTATTTTTGAAGTTATGAAAAATTATTTTGATTTATTAAGAATTTGTATGTTTTGATCCAGAAAATTTTCATGCTTTCTATATGTTTTAAAGGTGATAATTTCAAATAATCATTTTTAAAATTAATCTTTATTAAATAAGCATTAAGTAAAATGTCTTAAAACGAACATTTTTCATTTGTTAAATGGATTTTAAAAAATGTTATAGAATAAAAAAAAATCACTGAAACACTTATTAATGAGTTTATAATAAGTATAAATTTATTGTCTAGTGCCAAAAGCATATATAAATTTTTGAGTTAAAACTTTGTTACAAATTATTATAATAATGATAATATAAAATCCCTATTTTATATTATCACATGTATGACAATTTGAAATTTTTAATTTGGATATTATGGAAAATTGTTTTGCTTTATTAAAAATGAAAGAATTTGTCTTTTGATGGAAAAAATGCGGAAAATTTTCATGCATTTTATGTGTTTTAAATGTACAAAGTGATAGTTTCAAATAAGCATTGTAAAATTATTCTTTGTTAAATAAACATAAAAGTAAAATCTGTTAAAAAGAACATTTTTCATTTGTAAAATGGATAAAAAGAATGTTTTGGAATAAAAATCCCTGAAAAATGCTAATGAGCTTATAATGAGTGTAAAGTTATTGTCTAGTACCAAAAGAGAATTGTGTTTTTTTTAAGTTTGAAACTTTGATACGACTTCAGGAATTTTATATTATCCTATGTGTAGCAATTTATCAAAATTTACAAAATAATATCAATTATGATTTTCATTTCAAATACTATATAATAATTTAATAAGCTCAGTACACAAAAAAAACATTATGGTGAATAACCTTTTATCTAATTTAAGAAAAAAACAATAATAGCTTCAATACAATTATATTATTGAAATTAACTATTTTTATTAAACATTTTTAAATATCAATGCACCTGACTTGTGGCTCAGTGGCAACGTGTGCCTCAATTTCAATACTCTGGCAGCTTTGCTGTAAACACTGTTTCAAAAAGGGGAAACTTGATAGGTTCGGGGTGTTCAGCATCTTGCCTCGTTAGTCGGATTACCTGACGGGAGTTTTCTGTGTTTTCTCCCATACGATACGCAAACGTGGTGGTTTCCCCTAAAAGTTCTCCCGGAAGGCACCACTCACCTTTTGTAGTGATACGGAACTAACTCAGACTTCTACCTATGGGTGCTCCATCACAACCTCCTTTCCATGAGCACACGGGTTCATGGACTTCATGGACGAGTTCATGGACGGGTTCATGAGCACACGGGTTCATGGTTCTAGATCAGAGGTGGCCAACCACGGCCCGCTTTGAACATTTTTCCGGCCCGTAAGGCACATTTTTCACACTTTTAACCAGTAGTGAAAACCAATGTATTAAAAAATGCATTATTTGTGCATCTATATACTCATAATGCATGTGCATCTTGGAACATCTAATATAATAGGTTGAAATGTGAATATAAAAATGTATATATGGGTTTAAATCTAATTTGGGGATATATAATTTTATATGCTGCTCGCGGAGTTGTGTTGCATTTCAAAAATGGCCCGTAAGATCATTTGGGTTGGCCACCCCGGTCTAGATGTTGCTGTCGACCAAGTGGAATAAGAAACAACAAATATTTAAAAAAAAATTGTGATGCCAATTAAGCAATTATTTACATAGATACCGTTATTTAATTTCGTTTTTAATAAACTTATGCAGACTCTTTTATTGCTATTACCTTTTATCAAGTGATCCGCTGACAGATATATAATCCCAAGCAGATAAGTGTTGCACTAGCTCGCACAGTCCTACTCCACCAGCATGGGGGCAAACAGGCACTGAAAAAAGCGTTATTCTTGTGATTATTTGCATGCATTTATTTACAGGAATGCAATGATGTATAACAACAGGTTGCAACAAAAGTTTTTTTCAATGAGCAAATAATTATAATACATGATAACAGCAATTCAACTATTAATTCTTATGATTTTGACTCTGAAATGTGAAGGCACACATTATTTTTAACATTTATTTTTTTTATTTTTCAATTGAAGTGGGAAAAAAATTTATTTAAGTTTTTTTCTTATTTTAATAAATTTCTAATACATGTATATTTATTTTCAATTATTTTAATCATAACTCTATTAATCAATAAATTAATTAAATATTAATGTAAATTGGTGCAACAGAAGTGCATATGTATTTGATTTTTTATTTATGGACGATAATGCTCATCCACATAGAGCAAACCTCGCTGACGAATTCCTTGAAAATGAAGACATTCAGCAAATAAAATGGTTAGTAAGATCTCCTGATCTCAACCCGATAGACAATTTTTTGGGACTAGCTTGAAAGAGTAATTGCACGTAAATATCCTCCACCTAGAGATGTAAATGCTCTGAAGACGGTATTACTAGAAGAGTGGAAATTAATTCTCCAAACTGTAGTTAACAATATTATTGCCAGCATAAAAGCATGTTGTGATACATGTGTACAAGTCAAGGGTGATACGTGTGTACAAGTCACATTCCATAATAAATTCGTGAGATTTTTTTTTCTGAGTTATTCCTTTTTCTCTGAACTCCCTTTGTAATATTTTATTACCATTTTTATTGTTTCATGCTACAATTATATATCATATACAGTGGGTTTAATTTTTTTCCTTTGTATTTATGTGTTACAATGTTATGTATCATTCCAGTCAAATTCATAAAATTATAGTTAACAGTTTCTGAGAAATCATTAAATTTATCATATAAAAAATAATTTTGGACATGAGTGTATTTATGTCATCTAAAATTAGTTTTAAATCATCTATTTCAATGTTTGACGCTATAAAATGTAGTCAAATGTTTGATTTTAAACAATTTCATTTCAATACATCATTTTTAACATTAAAAATGAAATAAATTAAAACTCAATTACACCTTATATATCAAATTTCATTTTATTTCAATTATTGTTTGAATTTCTAAAAATGTAATTCAAAATTTCTAATGAAGGATTAATTTAAACAAAACATTTACTTCTTGCTAAATATTCACACAAAAAAATTAAATAAAACTATCAAACTACTCCCATCTTAACATTTCAGAAAAACATTCTTAAAACTGCCTCTAAAAATAAAACAAAAATCTTCTCCATTTTTCCCCTTCTACTTAAAATCTGAAACTCGCGTTCATTAAAGTAATTTAATTCTCCTTTTAAACAAAATTATAAATCAAATATCTGAGAAAAGAATCCAATTTTTGGAAATTGAGTTATTTTTTAATTCGTTTTCCTGAAGGTATTTACTTCCCAAATACTTAGACTTTTCAATACGAGGTCGAAATAAAATTGAATTATTTTGCAAACACTGTTCCAAACTGATAATAATCTTATCTAATCCTGTTCTAAGGAGAAAATTTTCATTTATTTAATCTTCTTTATTTATTTTCAGTAAAATACGCTTTGTTAAGTGAAGCAGCAGAGGTGAAAAAAAAACTTTTCAAAGATTTAATCTTCTTTATTTTTTTCCGATATAAAGACTGCTAAAATAAAGGAATTTTCTTGTCTTTAAGTGCTCATTATATTTTCAACAGGTGAGTTTATATGCATTGTTAAAATGAATTAATTATTCTGGAATGAGTTAAGCTGGAAGTATTTATAACATAGGAATTTGTATTTTAATGACAAGAAATAGAATGTGATTCAATGTAATTGCTACAAAATATTAAGAAACCTTTGCTAACCATTATTATGAGGCTATTGCTTAATTTGAAAACATTATTGTAAAGCTAAGGCTTATTTTGAAATCCTTATTGAAGTATGAGTTTGAAAAATATGCATTGTCAAAATGAATTAATTATTCTGGAATGAGTTAAGCTGGAAGTATTTATAACATAGAATTTGTATTTTAATGACAAGAAATAGAATGTGATTCAATGTAATTGTTACAAAATTAGCATTAAGAAACCTTTTGCTAACCATTATTGTGAGGCTATTGCTTAATTTTGGAAAACATTATTGTAAAGCTAAGGCTTATTTTTATCATTTTGAAAATCCATTGCATTGTCAAAATGAATTAATTATTCTAATGCTGGAAGTATTTTTATTAGGAATTTGTATTTTAATTTTGATTCAAAATATGTATTACCAAAATGAATTAATTATGTAAAGCTGAATCTAATGCTTAGTTTTGAAAAATAGCATTTGGATTAATTATTTTATAAGCTGGATGTAGAAATTCGTATTTTAATGGCAGGAAATAGAATGTGATTCAACAGAATTGTTGTAAAATTAACGTTAAGAAACGTTTTGAAAACCATTATTGTTTTGTTTAATTTTGCAAACCATTATTGTGTGGCTAATGTTTAATTTTGCAAACCATTATTGTAAGGCTAATGTTTAATTTTTGCAAACCATTATTGTGAGGCTAATTCTCAATTTTGGAAACCACTATTGTGAGGCTAATACTTAATTTTGAAAAACGTTATTGTGAGGCTAATACTTAATTTTGAAAAACATTATTGTGAGGCTAATGCCTAAATCTGAAAACCATTATGAGGCTAACGATTAATTCCGAAAAACATTATTGTGAGGCTAATAATTAATTATGAAAAACATTATTGTGAGAATAATTAATTCCATTATTGTAAGACTAATGCATTTTGAAAACCCTTATTATAAGGCTAATAATTTTGAAAACCATTATTGTGACGCTAATGCTTAATTGAAAACCATTATTTATGATGCTTAATTTTGAAAACCATTATTGTGAGACTAACGCTTAATATTTATCACTCAGAATACATTTTTTATCTAATCATTTAACCTGAGGAGTTAAAAATTGTTTTAAATTATGTGCAAATAAAGGTACATTAAATTAAAATATATAAAAAAATTTTAGGAATAACTGTAAATGCGTTAAATATTTTTAATTATTAAATATTCTCTCTTTTTCCTGAATTAGTTAGATTATAGCTTACATTTTTATTTTACTTCTACTAGCAAGCAAGATGGGAAGAATTTACAGAAATTGTAAAAAATGCAGTAAACATGAGGGGATCTTTATTTCATTTTTTTTTTTTAATTATCATGTAACATTAATAAATTTTTAGAAATAATAAATATTTTGAAGAAATAGTGCATACTGCTAAAATAATGTGAAATCAACACAGATAAAATTATCACCATAAGAATTTAAAGGATAAATAAGGTACAGATGATTGAAAATTTGCAAAAAAAAAAAGCAAACAAAAAATAATAATTTACAGGAATTGTAAAAATTATGCAGAAACAAGACTAGATCTTTACAACATTTTTTTACAATTATATTTGACATACCCTTTAACACTAATAAATTTCTAGAAATAAAGATACATTTTGAAGAAATAATGTGTACTGCTAAATAAGGAATCTATTCAAGGCTTTATCTTCTATATGAACCAAGAGAGAGCTAGTGAAACTAAAACATTTTACACTGTATTAAACATACAAGTGTTTTATTGTTATTATTTTTCAATGTTATCCAATGTACAATGGAAATTATTTGGTTTTCGATTATTTTAATTATTATTAATAATTAAATTACAAAATTATTATTATTGCGAAACCAAATTGTCCCATTAATAATTTACTGTTAGTTAAATATGAAAAAAAAAAAGAATTATCCTAATTGTAAACGCTTTTCAGATAGTGTATAATGAATAGAAATTTAAAAAAAAAAAAATTCTGTATTAAAATGAATGAATGTAATTGTAACGCGGTAATAAAATGAATGAAAACGATATTAAAAAAGAATGAATATAACTGTAACTTTTTCAGTAATAAAATGAATGAAAATTGTATTAAAATTAATGAATATGACAACGTGGTATTAAAATGAAGGAAAACAGCATTAAAAATGAATGAATATAACTGTAACTTTTTCAGTAATAAAATGAATGAAAATTGTATTAAAATTAATGAATATGAAAACGTGGTATTAAAATGAATGAAAACAGTATTAAAAATGAATGAATATAACTGTAACTTTTTCAGTGATAAAATGAATGAAAATTGTATTAAAATTAATGAATATAACAACGTGGTATTAAAACGAATGAAAACAGTATTAAAAATGAATGAATATAACTGTAAAGCTACAAAACACATCTTGTAATAAGCAATAATATTTCAAAATTTCTTAATTTATGTATTTAAATGCTGCAACTTAGGAAATTTCGAAACACTTTTAAATCAAAATTTATTATTCATATAATACAATATTTTAATTTACCTCAAATTCACTCATTTTTAAAAGTATACTCACAAAAATTAGAAAATTAATTACTGTATATTGTATATTAAATTCCTTTATTGTATATTTATCCAGTAAATATTTTGTTCATATTTTGAGAGTCATGAACCTTTATTTCAGTTTTACCACTCTTCTTACACTATATATATATATATAAAATATTTAACATAGTTAAAAACTGGAAAAAAATAAATAAATTTTGATTAAAAGGAATAATTAATAATTTAATAACTAAACAAAATAAACATTGATTAAACATAAACGTAGGTTCACATTTTTATGCATATTTCCCTCTGAAACTTAACTATAATCTATGCGTTAGAACATAAACTTTTTTTCCCTTCAATTTATTCCATAATACATAACAAAATCTAATGATATTATATAGTGGCAATAAAAAGTAATAGAATCTGTTTAACAAATTACGTAATAAATTAATATTCTATTAACAGACGAAGGTTTTTTTTTAATAAAATGAGAGCGTTTAAAGATAACCATAGAAAAGATAAAACAGAATAATTATATTAGATTACATTTTTTTAATAATCAAGTAATTCACTGATAAAAGAAATAGATGAATATTTACTACAACAATACCGCTAAAAAAAAAAAAAAGAAACATTTTTCAACTATAGACTTTCTAAGATAAAAGACTAAATAATACTATATTGTGCATATTATAAAAATCAAAAACACATGTAAAGTATAGAGGACATAAAAGGAGCTGCATAATAAACTAGAAAGGGCAGCATACAAAAAAATTCCCCCTAAAAGAACATTCAAAGAAGAATCTGTAGGGAAAAAAATTCTTCTAGGGAATATTTTCTATCCCCTTTTTTTTTTTACCATTTATCCATTTTTATAAGCTATATTATATCTTGACAAGAATTTCTAGACGAGATTTCTATCTTTACATTTTCTGAATCCTATTATGAATATATGAATATTATGCCTCGTTATAAAGATATTTGTAATCTATTCGTTGAACAAGGGCCTTTTTTTACCATTTTTGTTGATCTTTTTTTTTGTAGTTTTTTTTTATGCATTCGAGAACCCATTCTGCTTATGACAATACTTTGCCTTGACATAAAGAGGCTTCATATTTCAAGGCTTTTATTTATCGTAAAGTATTTATCATAAAAGGGATAAAATACTGGATGATCTAAGAATAATTTACCCTCTACTCCATTGTTGTTTTTTTTTTTTATATTAATTAGAAGAGCATTTTTAAATCACATGGATAAATTGAAATGTCTAGAGTATGAAATTATATATCGGTGATGCAAACATATTATTTCCGTATTATTTATATTATGGATTATTATCATATAAGCCAAATTTTCCAATACATATAGTTATTTTTACATGCTTTATTACGGATAAAATTACAAGCCCAGTGTGCCTTATTGGATAACTCATTTTATTTTTGATAAAAGGGAGCTTGATTTGAAACCCAATAATTGAAGTAAAACAGAAATTTCTCATATATATTATATATATATATATATATATATGTAGTTCTCCAATTATTTCGAGTTCTTCGGTTATATTTATTATTATTGTGCCCCCTTCAAACGATATTCTTTGATTATCTGTCCCTAATGTGACTCGTCGGAGACCTTTTCGGGGTTCTCCTAGATATCACTGAATTCACTATAAATATGCCATTCAATGGTGAATGTCTCGGATTCAAAATACAAGCCTTTTACAAAGCCAACAATATCGACATTTAAATTTGTGTCTGTATATGTGTGTGTGTGTGAGAGAAAAAGAGACAAAAAGTATACTGGGGGAGTTCTGAACCTATTCTCTCATCCAAAAGAAAAACGTTCTGGCCTACTGATTTACAGAGCTCATTCCCAGAGCGTTCTGTTCGGCTTGTTCATTGAGCTTTAAAATAAGCATCTCAGATCAGAATGGTATGAACCTAAGCCGCTATAATTGTTTTACTGTTGTTTTGTTGAATGTTTAATTAAATTGTTTTGTTGCGGTTTCTTTAACAATGAAACAATAATTATTGAAGCAAATTTTGCCTTTTATCTCATCACCGAATTTCTCAATGAGCATCTTACATCAGAATGGTATGAACCTAAGCCGCTATAATTGTTTTACTCTTATTTTATTGAATGTTTAATTAAATTATTTTGTTGTACAATTGTTTATAATAATTTTTGTTGTAATTGTCTGTATAATTGTTTTGTCGGGGTTTCTGTAACAATAAAACAATAATTATTGACACAAATTTTGCCTCTTTACTCACCACCAAGTTTCGCAGCCATCAAGTAGACAGAAAGAATTTCATTGACTCCTCCCAATCTGCATGAATCAATCTGGCAAAATTGCAAGGCACCCGCTTGCAGCAGTTGCTTGAATATGACTCGATTCTGGCACTGTTCTCCAGTTGCGACTCCAATACCATAGGGTTTCAGAGCCTAAATAAAAGATCCTATATCATACACTTTACAAAGAATTGTGATATTTTTAATTTCTGACAACAATGCAATCAATATACTTATCAATCACGTTTTGACAAATATCAGTCATTTGGTCACTTTTCAGTTCTTTGTAATTTTTTACAACAGTTTGAATTCATCAGTTTCGATAGTATTTAAAATTAGGGCTCACATCTTACACATTCATTGGACATAGGACATCTAATATCAAAGTATAGATTAGAGAATCAAAAGTTTAATCACCATGTGAGGAATATGACCAATCAGTGGTTTAAATATGATGGTTATTTTCCAACAAAAAAAGACCCCAAAAAGTTAAATAAATTTTTATGATGGCTTGCACTCCATTGATTCTTTATATGCTTCAAGAGATGTTGCCTGATTGTAACAATAAACTAAGAAAACGTACTTTTTTTTGATAATCTAAATGGCCAGAAAGAATTTCATTGACTCCTCCCAATCTGCATGAATCAATCTGGCAAAATTGCAAGGCACCCGCTTGCAGTAGTTGAAACCTTCGGTACCTGAAGGTTTCGGGGAATGTACTTCCTTTATAAAAGAAAGATAAGAAACCTTCAGGTCTCGTAGTTGATAAGCTTTTTTTAAGCACCTTTGGTTGATGAGCTTGCTCATAATTGATAAGCTATTTTTAAGCACCTTTGGTTGATGAGCTTGCTCATAATTGATAAGTTTGTATATAGTTGATAAGCTTTGATTAAACACCTTTGGTTGATAAGCTTGCCCATAATTGATAAGCTTTGGTTAAACACCTTTGGTTGATAAGGTGGTATCGTATAAAATAAAAGTTGGTCAATAAAATCTTAAAGACCCTAAAGAAATATTAAAAATCTCAAGAGATTTTAAAGAAGGCATGAAGGAATATATTTGTGTACCTCCCCTTTGCCAGTAATACAGTTTTTAGTAGATTCTTGGGATGAATTAATCCCTTTTTTGAAGTCAGGTAAACAGTAAATATATTACCATACAATTATACTGCTGCAAGTTATTGATTTCAATATTAATGTTGTTTCGTTACAGAAGTACTGAATCTCAATATAAACTTTTAGATAAAGCAATTATTATAAGAGATTTATGACACTTCACTGTAATTCATTGTCGTTAATTTTAGCTGTTTAATAACAAAGTTACATTCGTTTAATGATTAAATTTACATAAATTCAATTATTTGTAATTGCAATAATCCGACTAATTAGGCTGTTTGCGCTTTTTTTTTTATGGTAGGAAAGACATGGTAACATCATTTAACTCTCTAAAAATATGACATTCCCCCTAATTTATGCGTACTTATTTAAAATAAAGGTTTTTAGACGTTAAAACAGACCAATTAATTATCAAGATTGTCGTTCGTTAATTACCGAAAATTTTATCAGTACATTGCAAAGATAAATATAATTTTTCATACAATAAAATGAATCCCATTTTCTAAATATTTGCATTTTATATTAATTATCATAAACAGAGCTTTACAGAAGGATATTTCAAACACATAATTTACAATTATGAATCTTTCTTCGCACTCTTTACATTTAAGGATATATTTGATGAATAATTAATGGATATTAACTATGCATCAATTATATCCTTAAATATAACTATAATTATATGCCAAATTAATTAACTATAACAATCATTATAATTAACTATATACTAATCATATTAACTATACATCAAATATATCCTGCCTGGACAATAAATCAATATACAGCGGAATATCGACTAAGTCTAAAATCGCATATCCATTTTCATTATTTTTCGATGTCCTCTTTCATTATTATTCTGTTTTAAGATATCGATATTCTGTAACATCGATGTTCATGATTTATGTCCAACATCGAAATACCGATTTTCAAAACAGATATAACCACTTCGTAATTAATCGACTAATCCGAGGTGTGCGAGGGAATATTCAATATCGATGTCTGACATCGAAATACCGATTTCTAACATAAGAATACTCGATGTTTGAAATCGGTACATCTGCCTAGGAGATATCATTGTTTGTATATGACGATTTCCGATATTTCATGTTATTCTACTTATTTAAAGACACCAATTAGAGATATTGTTTCGTGAATTATTTTAATTATTATTATTATTAAGAATTTTCTCAGATAAAAAAATTAATTTGGAAAAAAAAAAATTGAAATTTTATTTAAAGCTTACCTTTTTTTTTAATTTTCTATTGTTTTATTCAAATGTCTAATATTTTTATGTATTCAAATTTTGTAATATTTATGTTATCTATATTTAATTAAGGGGGGGGAGAGGGCTGATGGCCGAGTGCCTGGCACTATGGTTCTCTGCGCCACATGTTTCGGGTTAGAGTTCCGGCGGTGTTATGGATGTTTGTAGTGATTCGGAATTCGCTTTAAAACCGTAGGCCCCCAATCTATTATGACTGTAGGGCGCATGGCTGACAAGCCTACCCCGTAAAAAGAAAACATCTCTTGTCTCGAAATCTGTTAGTAGGTAGATTGCCTTGGCCCATCATGGAGCTGCTGCGCCAATGAAAAAGATATTTAATTAATGATGTTTTTCCTTTGTCATATACATATAACTCATTATAACAAGCATATTGTTAACAAAACGAAGTTTTTTGGATTGATTATATTTAAATGCTAATTATTTATTAAAATCAAAATTATTATTTATAAAAGTCAAAATTGAAGCTGATTATTTATTAAAGTCAAAATTTTAAACTAATAAGAATTTAGGCAAAAGGCCTAGTATTACACACAGCATTCTTAAACTGCTTATACATTTTTTTTTTTTTTTTTTTTTTTTACTTTAGTAACTAACATGAATTTTTTATTTGACCATGTTTGGTTCTAAGTAAAAGTCATTAAAAAGTTAATTTGGTTTTTACTCACACTTATTTTTTTAATACAAATTATCATATAGAAATATAAATTTGTGTTAAAGGAATTGTATTTTTAACGTACCAACTCAACTGTAATAATTTTTTTTTCTAAGTGGTAAGATTGTATAGCATTTAAACATTCACTAAATTTATATAGTTATTTATACTTATTTATTTCTTTTTTCTACGAAGATGTATATTTCATAATATTTATTGTTCGTTTACTTTTAAGTATAAGACAGAAGACTTTAGAAGCAGATAACTATAATCCATATATATAATCTCCCCACCCCCGGATATTTCCTTCATTTAGTCAAATTAAATATATTGCTTGATATATGTTTTGATTACTTATTTTGTAAGAAAAAGGTGGTACTCTATTTTGAAGTTGCGCGGGAAAATTAAACGAATGCACCTAATTATTTAGCTCAGCTCTAGACGTAGTGATGTAGTGTGGTGTGGTGTAGTAGTCATATTAGACTGGGACGTATGGTTCAAGGTGGGACTTGAACACAAAACCTGTGTCACCGAGTGCAGAGAGATGAGTCACTCGGCCGTCAGGTCCTTAAATGAATCCTAAATTAGATATTTAGCAAAGAAACTATACATAATCAAATGGGAAAAGATATTTTTAAATGAAATACTTTCCTCTTGAATACAATAAAATGAAAGACTAGGTAAACTAAAATGACCATAATAAAAAATAACCATTAAAAACTATTTAAAAAAATTGTTGACCAGGAGTGCTCAAAGACAGCTAATTCATTCTTTATCATTAAAAAAACATTTTTAAATCTGTATAAAATCGGTCTATTGTAATAATATATTCGATATTAGATGAACGATATATCAACTGTAGAAATTTCAACATCGTCCAGTCTAGTATTAACATTTCAATCAAAACTATGACTTATTACCAATTCTTTAACAGCTAAGTATACAAAATGGTCTTACAATACTTTCCTCTTGAAGACAATAAAATGAAAGGCTAAGTAAACTAAAATGAACATAATTGATACTAGAAAATAACCATTAAAAACTATTTTTTTAAAGAAATTGTTGATCAGGAGAGCTCAAAGACTGCTATTTCAATGTTTACCATTAAAAAAACAATTTTAAATCTGTATAAAATCGATACATCGTAATATCGCGATATTAGATGAACGGTGGAAATTTCAACATCGTCCAGTCCTAGTATTAACATTTCAATCAAAACTATGACTTATTACCAATTCTTTAACAGGTAAGTATACAAAATGGTCTTATAATACTTTTCTCTTGAAGACAATAAAATGAAAGATTAAGTAAACTAAAATGAATATAATCCATACTAGAAAATAACCGTTAAAAACTATTTTTAAAAAATTGTTGATCAGGATAGCTCAAAACAGCCCTTTCATTGTTTGCTATTAAAAAACTCTTTTAAATCTGTATAAAATCGATCTACCGTAATATCACGATATTAGATGAACGATATATCAACTGTAGAAATTTCAATATCGCCCAAACCTAATATTAACATCCCAAACTATGATTTATTACCAGTTAAGTATACAGTATGGCAGACGTAGGATAAAATAAAGAGCCTCAACGATTCTTCCCACAAAGGTATATCCTTTAGAAGAGTAGGATCTAACGGTCTTTCTTGACGGGCCCTTTAGAAAAATGACCTGCCAAAATGTCCTGCATTCAAGAACAGAAAGGCGGAAACTCTGATAATGCTAATTTTCTCACCAACTGGGCATTTCAGTCTTTTGAAAAGCTGCTGGCATGGTGTCTAGATAAATGCGACCTTATGAAAGATATTCTCATCGAAATTCTGATGGCTTAGCCTTCGTTCCATAAAATTGACTATGACTCGGTGGTTTACCGGCATCATCAGTCTTATAAATCATTAAATCTGACAAATGGACATGAAATTGCACCACGTTTAATGTTTACTGCTCACTCAGCAACAACCTGCATTTATCATTCGTTATCTGATCTATCTGGACATATAAATTTGCCTGCGGTTTCATTAATGATTGTGGTACAGAGTAATTATGAACGTGTGATGGAAAGGATCTGACTTATTACAGCTTACTTATTCCATAAATTAAATTGTTAGAATCGGAGTGGTATGAAATGTCATTAATTTTTGATTTGTTTAAACGTTTTGGGAGATCCTAGGCAATTATTTAAAAAAGTGTGGTTTCCATACGTACTCATTAATAATTAGCTTCAACCTGAAATCTGCTAAATTAAACAATTTCCCCCCCCCAATTCTTTCAATTGGACTTCAATTTCAGTATTCATATCTTCTTCAAGCCAAGATTTATACTTTTTTGATAAAACGAGTTATAACGATATCATATAGAACAATTTTAACAATGTTAGCACATAATAAAAGCTTTAAATAATTAATTTTATATTAATTAAATTATTAATTAGTTAATTTTTAATATTTTCTTAATTTTAATTCATTCTTTTCTTAATTTTTTTTATTTTTAATTAATTTTTTTCTTAATTTTTTTTATTTTCAAATAATTTTTCTTAATTTTTTTTTTTTAATTTTTTTTTTTCATTTTTAATTCATTTAATTGATTAAATTATTAATTAATTATTTTTTAATTTTTTTTTATTTTTTATTATTTTTTTTTTTTTTTTTATTTTTAATTATTTTTGTTTTATTTTTAATTAAATTTTTTTCTTGGTTTTTTTTTTTTTTTATTTTTTAATTAATAATTTTTTTAAATTTAGAACGTCTTCATAAAAATTCAAAGATCATTTCATTTTTTTTTTTTTTTATTTATTTTTTAAACTTACTCATCGAAAATTCACTTCTGAGAATATATTTTTTTAATATTTTGACATTAAAGGCTTTCTTCTAAAAAAGAGTAAAAACATAAGAATTTAATTTAGGAACTGAATTTTTATTTTTATATGAAAGATCACTCGTCATGTATATGAGAAGTAAAATAAATTACTCTTGTAGTGTTTAGGTTGGGCAACCACATTGTAACTGGATGTGGATGGGTTGAGATACTTAGGGCACAGGTTGAAGAATTCACAGCTTTATTTACACACGCACAAACAGTACACGCATACAATTAGAGACATATATAACATACAATACAATATTTAACATACAATACATAACATACAATATTTAATATACAATACATAACATTATTTAGCATACAATACATAACATACAATATTTAACACACTAATAGACATATAACTACAGATTCGTGGACGAAAACCCGATTCTCAGGTACACGCAGGATGCTCAAATATACTTCCTCTCCAGGTGAGAGTCTGTATGCCAACTACTGAGTTGGATGCGCTAAATATATTTCCTCTGGGGAAGACAGACTATATACTAAACATTTCTCAGATTGAGCAAGTAGCTAAACTGTACTTCCTCTCGAGTGAGAATCTTGAGACCTACTGGTTATTGCTCCTGAACGCTATGGGGGGGCTCTCTTGTCAATAGGAAGGAGGAAGCATGGTTACACCCTACATTTATTGCCAATGGTTAAGTTAATTTAATTTGGTTTTCTTTCCGCTAAGACGATAATTGTTTATATTCTTTAAAGCTAGTGATAGAAACAAAAATGTTTCAATAAGCTAACAAATTCTCTTTACTTCTTGAAGCTATTACTTTAGATTATGTTACAAATCCACAGCTATTTATCTTCATTTCAAGAAAATACGGTACCGAAATCTATGATATTTTTTCTTATAATACTATGTAATTATTAATGAAAAGTTTAATTATTTAAAAATCAACCTGCCATTGACTAGGCTATTTTAGACTACTGATTTAATAAAAGATTATTACAATCTCTAAGTTCCACTGAATTTTTTTAAGTAATTTCTCTGCCTGTTGAGGATATATAATCTTCATTAACCAACATCTTTTTGAAATATATATCATGACGAAGTTAGATGCTAGTTCCCTACACTTGTCTTTAGAACTGACAGTATGTCCAAAACGTCATTAGTGTTGTTTATTCTTTTGTTCAGAAAATTAGAAGTTAAGGAACTCTTTACTCCAAGATTATTTTTAAAGAGATCGCTCTTGTTGGTCAGGATTAGAATAACCCCACTTTAGCCATGCATGTCGTAAAAGGTGACAAAAATTGGTACCCAGTGCCCGAGGGTTTAACCGGGTGGGGTAAAGTCAGACTTCTTCCTTTGGGTATCCACGTCTTTGTGCAATAAGGTCAAAAACAAAAAGAAGATGCATTTTTACCCTTTATCATGACTCGTCGATTTAATAAACGGGTTCATGGACTCGGTCTAGATGTTGCTGTCGACCAAGTGGGATAAGAAACAACAACATTTTTAAAGAGAAAATTAAATTATTTATTTCTCAACTTTTCTATATTATTTTGAACTACAGATTTAATAGGAAAATTTTATAATTTTTAATGAAATTTAATTTTTATGAAATGTTTGTGTCCGTCATGCATTTATATATAATACACTTAAGCTAATATCTTTTAAAATAGGTGTCATCATGAAGTCAAATACAAGCGTACCTTAGAAATGACAGCATGGCCTAAAATGTCATCTGGACTGGTCGGTTCTTCTATCCATAAGAGATTGAATCCCGTGAGCTCCTTCATCCAAGAAATAGCTTCTTGCACATCCCATTTCTGATTGGCATCCACCATCTAGGAAATTATATAAAGGTAACATTTAATCCATAAGTATTGGTAAGCATACTAAAAGAATAAAAAAATTCCCTGAATGATTTTTTAAAAATTTATTTATTGAAGTTACGAAATTTGTACTACACTGTATTCGAAGTATATTCTGCGGCCATTTATTTACACTCTTACTTCATTATTCGTATGATTGTTAAAAGCATTCCTCAAACCCAATATATGAAAGAGTCATCAGGTGTCTCCTTTTGTCAGAAATCAAAAATCGTCAAAAAGGTTTTTATTGGCGGGTTACTGGTTGCCATATTGACTGGTTATTGACTGTTTGCCATAGGTATTCAGTCAATAACTGAAGATTCTTATAAAGTGTTATTATAAAACACCAAAATTTAATTGACAATCGCTGTTAGGCAGCCAACCTTTTAAATTCTGAGGATAGAAAAAAAAACATTCTTAATGATATGCTCTATTGCTCACAGAGAGGCTACCGTGATAAATAGCGTGACAGCCTCTTAGAGACATTGAGAGGTTACCACGCCCTCTTTATGTCATCTCTTGGCATGGTGACAACTTTCCAACAGGTGTCTCCCTGCAATAACGAATTTTTCAATAGCTTCCTACCTGTTTCGCTCTATATGTCCTTTCCTGGAACTTTTCGATTCCAGTAGTATACTTGTCCTTAATATTATCTTTGATTTTAATTTAGTATTTTTAGTAATACTGATGTATATATATGTGTGTGTGTGTGTGTGTGTGTGTGTGTGTGTGTGTGTGTGTGTGTGTGTGTGTGTGTGTGTGTGTGTGTGTGTGTGTGTGTGTGTGTGTGTGTGTGTGTGTGTGTGTGTGTGTGTGTGTGTGTGTACGTTCCCATGTGACATGATTTAACGAAAGACATTCTAATCTAAATATATTAAAATTTGTAACCCCAAAATTTATTTAAAATTAAACTAAAGAACTCCTCGTATGTCAGTATCGATAATATTATCTTCATCCTCCTAAAATGTTATAATGTGCCTTGAAAGATCTTCTAGGTTCTTAAAAAAAACTTTTGTAAAACTAATTCGCTTACAGCTACATATTTTTTACAATTGTACATTTCTATACAATCTATATTTGGGAAAAATCACATATGTGGACCTTATTTATTTATTTATTTTTTTTTTTTTTTTTTTTTTACTTGCTAAATAAAAAACTCAATAAAAATCAAAATTAAATATTTTTACTTTAAATATTTCATCTCTAAACAGGTTAAATAAATATTTTTCTGTCTTTTTAAAATGTAGTATGCAAAATCGCACAAATAAGACAAAGCCATAGACCAAAATAGGTTTATATAATGGTTTTATATAACAAGAATTTAATTTTTCTGCATATGAACTGGGAATTAAACAAATTATTTAACCTATAAAAGGCCTTATTTGCAGACACAATTCTGCTTTTTATTACTTGTAAGATATTATTGTGACAATTTTTGTTCTAAGCATTTAAAACTAATTCAAAAGTGTAAGTGACTAAGGGTTTTTTATTTATTTATTTATTTATTTCCAATGGCAGGCTACAAAAAACAATTAAATGAAAATGACACAAAGGAACGTGAAAACCACAACGGAATCGAAGGAAATCACATAGTGACATGTTTAGACCATAAGGGCCTTAGCCTCCCAGTAACGACCCTACACAGTAGAGGAAACAAGTGCAGGGCAGACAGGAACGTGGGATGAATCCATGTCCTCTCCAAGACTGCAGAGCATTCATTTTGGCCTTGCAAATATTTTTTCGAAAAAGATAATTGGCCAAACAATCATGTCATCCATCATATCTTCAATAACCTAAGATAATATTGGGTGTATCCTGACAAATATTTCTTGAAGCATATATTTCGTTTTTTTTTTTTTTTTTTTTTTTTTTTTTTTTTTTTTTTTTTTTTTCCTGGGTTATGTTTAGATGCAAAAAGCCTTTTAACCAATTCAAAAATTCGAAAAGCTTCCTCCAAAGCTGCAAAGATTCCTCCCAAATCAATGAGTACAACATCGTCAGCATAAGCTCAAATCTGAACAGAATTGATAAATATATGTCCTCTTACGTTTTCTTTAATATACATGTCTCGTAATTTCTATTCCTATAATCATCTTTAAAGAAAAGTTCTGAAACTAAAAATAAATATATTCGAAATCCATAAATGGAAACATTCCTCTAAATATTTGACAATTTTTACTTAAAAAAAAAAAAAGAATAAAACGTATTAACTTTCTCTTGCTTAATAATATATTATGTTTAATCAGAATAGAGTTTTTCTTCTTATAATTTATTACACATGACATTTAAACAAATTGCTTTTTCTAATCGTAATATTTTTTTGAGATTGTATCATCAAATGATTTTTTTATCTCAGTGTTTAAATGTCATTCATTAAATATTCATAAAACGAATTTCTTAGTTTTTGAAGTCGCATTTATTTGTAATCCTCTTTTGCTTAGAAAAGCAATTGAACTGTCTTCATAAATGTCCAACAATTCTTGTTTCCTATTTCAACATCAGAAATAAAATTCGTTTTTTTTTAACAAGAACAAAGAATTCGAGTTGCACTCAATAACTTATTCACTAGAGATAAACATATCTTCTATTTTACCTATTTACAGGCTAGTTTTTCTGCTAAATAAGAAGATTCTACTTAAAAATTTCAAGAAATATTTTAAAAAATGTTCTGTCATCTCTCGTCAACATTAACAAATCTTCGCCGAGTGTATACTGTCCACAATATACACATCTCGTAACTGCTATTCCTACTATCAACTTTAAAGAAAGATTCTGATACAAATAAAATATATCCAAAATCTTTAAATGGAAACACTAATTTAAATATTTGATCATTTCAAATTTACAAAATAAGTCAAATAAAACGTATTAATTTTCTCTTGTTTGAGTAATATATTGTGTTTGATCAGATCGAGTTTTTCTTTTTATTATAATTTATTTATAAATATATATTTAAATGACATTTAAACAAATTACTTTTTTATGCATGATATTTTTTGGAGATTGTATCATCAAATAAGTTTTTTTCTCAATGTTTATCATTCATTAAATATTCATAAAACAAATTCCTTCGTTTTTGAAGTCGCATTTATTTGTAATCCTCTTTGTTTATAAAAGCAATTAAACTGTCTTCATAAACATCCGTATATTCTTGTTTCCTATTTCAACATCAGAAACAAAATTCTTTTTTTACAACAAGAACAAAGAATTCGATTTGCACTCAATAACTTATTCACTAGAGATAAACATATCCGGATGTCATTACAAGAGTGCAGAAAAAGGAAATAAATTTTCCCTCTTCCGATGGATTTTTCCCTATGAAACAGAATAGCTGCTTCCCTAAAGCTAGTAATTTTGTTAGCGAATTCAGTAAAAACAAACACTCGTTTTTCTTTATGAACAAAATGCAAACAATGTAATAAATATGCAGGGAAACGAATGAATAAAGTTTTTGAATTCGATTTGCCTGTTTTACTAATATCATAAATCAATTCAATATCTACGTGTATTTTACAAAAAAATCGACAAAAAAATCGATGATTATTGAAACAAATCGATAGAAATAGACATTATTTTAAATAAGAAAAGGAGAATTCTAAAATAATTGTAATTTTAAACGTCTAACTGAATAATTCCATAATATAATCTGTTGTTGTTTCTGATCCCACTTGGTAGACAGCAACATCTAGACCAAGTCCAAGAATCCGTGTGGTCTCATTGAAGGAGAGAAAGGGGGACTGCTTCTGTTCTGAGTGAGCACCCGTAGGTAGAAATCTGGAGCCTAAATGACCTTGTTCCAGATCTCTGGAGCTCGGAGCCACAAGTTTCGGGTTCGCGTGTCGGGGGTGCTATGGATGTTTGTAGTCCTTCGAAATCCTCTTTAAACCGTGGCTCCCGGTCTCCTGGGACCGTAGAGCGTCACATTGTCTAATCAGACTTCTCACCCGCATCATTCCCAAACTGTATAGGGGTAACTTAGCTCTAGGTAATGTAGTGTAGTAGTAGTAGTCCATTAATAGAGATATGAGAATGGTGTAAAGCTAAGAAATTTGAGGACCATTGTTTTAATGTAGAATAAAGAATATATTACCAGCTGCACTGTCAACATGTAATGAAAATCTGGCAAAAAATTATAAAAATAGATATTCAGAAATCGATGGAAACTCAGAAACAAAATATGTTTATCTTATTTGGTGATTTGTTAAAATGCACGCAGATATCGAATTGATTTATGATATTAGTAAAACAGCAGCTTTATTTCTAAAACTTTATTAATTGGTTTCGCTGCATATTTATTAGATTGTTTGCATTTGTTCCTAAAGAATAACGAGTGTTGGTTTTCACTGAATTCGCTATCAAAATTAATAGCTTCAGTGAAGCAGTTGTTCTCAGTTTCTCGGGCGTATCATAGGAAAATATCCGTCGAAAGAAGGAAAAATTTATTTCCTTTTTCTGCACTCTTGTAATGACATCCGGATATGTTTATCTCTAGTGAATAAGTTATTGAGTGCAAATCGAATTCTTTGTTCTTGTTGTAAAAAAAATTTTGTTTTTGATGTTTGAAATAGGGAAACAAGAATATTTGGCATGTTTATGAAGACAGTTTAATTGCTTTTTCTAAACAAAGTGGATTGCAAATAAAGGCGACTTCAAAAACTGAATGAATTCATTTTATAAATATTTAATGAATGACATTTAAACATTGGGACTAAAAATACTTATTTGATGATACAATCTCCAAAAAATATTATAAAAAAGTAATTTGTTTAAATGTCATTTAAATATATATGTATAAATAAATTATAATAAAAAGAAAAACGCTATCTTATTAAACATAATATATTATTAAACAGAGAAAGTTAATACGTTTTATTCGTCATTTTTTTTATTGAAAATTATCAAATATTTAGAGGAATGTTTCTATTTAAGGATTTTGGGTACTTTTTTTAGTGTCAAAATTTTTCTTTCAAAATGATAATAGGAATATAAAGTACGAGATGTGTTTATTGTGGGCAATATGCAGTTAGGTAAAACTTGTTAATGTGACGAGAGATAACACATCATTATTAAAAATATTTGTTTAAAATCTAAAAGTAGAATCATCTTGTTTAACATGCAAATTCGCCTTTAAATAGCTAAAATAGAAGAAGAAAGAAGAGTTTGAAATCTATTAAATACGCAAGGAACGGTTTTATGTCATTTAAAATTGTGGAATCATTTAAAATGAATTGTAATATTCATCTTGCATTTGAAAGTAATTAAAATTATAATTTAATTATATTAGTATCATTAATACTAATTATTATTTTTATATATTATATTTATTAATTTGTCTCATATGACTATTATTAATGTCTCATATGACTATTATTAATGTCTCATATGACTATTATTAATGTCTCATATGACTGTAAGAACGTCACAGAGTCCAATCAGACTTCTTCTCACCCACATCATTTCTAAACTGTATGGAAACTCAACTGTAGGCACAGTAATGTAGTGTGGTGTAGTAGTAGTAGTCCATTAATAGAGATATGTTGATGGGGCAACGCTAAGAAATTTGAGGACCACTGTTTTAATGTAGAATTAAAGAATATATTACCAGCTGTACTGTCCACATGTAAAGAAACTCTGGCAAAAAATTATAAAAATAGTTATTCAGAAATCGATGGAAACTAGAAACAAAATATGTTTATCTTATTTGAAGATTTGTTAAAATACTCGCAGATATTGAATTGATTTATGATATTAGTAAAACAGGAGATTGATTTCTAAAACTTTATTCATTCGTTTAGCTGCATATTTATTACACTGTTTGCATTTTGCTCATAAAGGATAACGAGTGTTTTTTTTCACTGAATTCGCTAACAAAATTAATAGCTTCAGGGAAGCAGTTGTTCTTAGTTTCTGGGGAAATTTGTAGGGAAAAATCCGTTTAAGAGGGGAAAAATTTATTTCCTTTTTCTGCACTCTTGTAATGACATCCTGATATGTTTATCTCTAGTGAATAAGTTATTGAGCGCAAATCGAATTCTTTGTACTTATTTAAAAAAAAGAATTTTTTTTCTGATGTTGAAAAAGGAAACAAGAATATTTGGACATTTGTGAAGACAGTTTAATTGCTTTTTCTAAATAAAGTGGATTACAAATAAATGTGACTTCAAAAATTCATTTTATGAATATATTATGAATGATATTTAAACATTGAAAATAAAAAAAATTACTTGATGATACAATCTAAAAAAAATACTATGACTAAAAAAGCAATTTGTTTGAATGTCATTTAAATACATATGTATAAATAAATTATAATGAAAAGAAAAACGCTATCTGATCAATCATAATATATTATTAAACAAGAAAGTTAATACATTTTATTCGTAATTTTTTATTGGAAATTATCAAATATTTAGAAGAATGTTTCCACTTAAGGATTTTGGATATTTTTTTTAGTGTCAAAATTTTTTCTTTCACGATGATAGTAGGAATAGAAATGTGTATATGTGGAGAATATGCATTTGTTTAAAATTTGTTAATGATGAGGAGAGATAACACATCATTATTAAAAATATTTATTTAAAATCTTAAGTAGAATCATCTTATTTAACACACAAATTCGCCTTTAAATAGCTAAAATAGAAGAAGATAGAAGAATTAGAAATCTATTAAATATGCAAGGAAAAAAGTTTATGTCATTTAAAAGTTGCAGAGTCATTTAAAAAATGAATTGTTATATTCCTCTTGCATTTGAAATTAATTAAAATTATAATTTAATTATATTAATATTATTATTATTATTAATTATTATTATTATATATTATATTTATTTATTGATTTGTCTCCTATGACTATTATTAATGTCTCATATGACTGTAAGAACGTCACAGAGTCAATCAGACTTCTTCTCACCCACATCATTGCCAAACAGTATGGGGGCAACTCAGCTCTAGGAGAGTAGTAGTAGTAGTTGTCCATTAAAAGAGATATGATGATGGGACAACGATAAGAAATTTGAGAACCAGCGTCATAATGTATACTTATATATGCACTTTCTATGCAGAAAATATTATGCACTTCACTGTCAATATTTAATGAAACTCTTGCAATAAATCATAAAAAAGTTATTCAGAAATCGATGGAAACTGAGAAACAAAACATGTTTATCTTACTTGATGATTTGTTAAAATACTCGCAGATATTGAATTGATTTATGATGTTAGTAAAACAGGCAACTTGAATTCAAAAACTTTATTCATTGGTTTCGCTGCATATTTATTACATTGTTTGCATTTTGTACTTAAAGAATAACCAGTGTTGGTTTTCGCTGAATTCGCTAACAAAATTAATAGCTTCAGGGAAGCACTTGTTCTCAGTTTCTCGGGCGAATTCATGGGGAAAAATCCGTCGAAAGAGGGAAAAATTTATTTCCTTTTTCTGCACTCTTGTAATGACATCCGGATATGTTTATCTCTAGTGAATAAGTTATTGAGTGCAAATCGAATTCTTTGTTCTCATTTAAAAAGAATTTTGTTTTTGATGTTGAAATAGATAACAAGAATATTTGGACATTTCTGAAGACAGTTTAATTGCTTTTTTAAACAAAGTGGATTACAAGTAAATGCAACTTCAAAAACTGAATGAACTCGTTTTATGAATATTTAATGAATGACATTTAAACAGTAGGATAAAAAAAATTATTTGATGATACAATCTCAAATAAAGTATATGAATAAAAAAAGTAATTTGTTTAACTGTCATTTAAAATATATATGTGTAAATAAAACATAATAAGGAAAACTCTATTATGATCAAACATAATATATATTATTAAACAAAGAAAGTTAATACGTTTTATTC
This sequence comes from Caerostris extrusa, assembly GCA_021605095.1. Taxonomy (NCBI): domain Eukaryota; kingdom Metazoa; phylum Arthropoda; class Arachnida; order Araneae; family Araneidae; genus Caerostris; species Caerostris extrusa. The sequence goes on from BPLR01009239.1 coordinate 88,803, forward strand.
GTCATTTTTTTATTGAAAATTATCAAATATTTCAAATTTTCTGTATATTAATTGTTTTAATTATCAAATTTTCTGTATAACCTGTATATTGTCTGCCGCTCGCTGCCACATTTTTTGGGTTCGAGTCTTCTGATCACTCTTTATTTGCTTTTGAAAAATTTTCAAAAGTGCCATTGATACTATTCACATAATAAAAAATATTCCAAATAACTGATAGTAAAATATTGGATGAAACAAAAAGATGGAAATTTAAACTAGCTGCAAGTACTAATAATATTGAAAACATAAAGCTTATATAAAATTAAAAAATATTTTTAACACTTATGCTGCAAAGAAAATTATACTTTAAAATAAAATATTTTCACATCTTATATATATATATTTCACCAATCTATAGATCACATCTGAGCTTCTGCACACTAGCTGCACATATTATTACATTTAATCACCATTACTGCTACTACAATTTAGTAATCATACGTAAGTGAAACTTACAAATAAATTTTCTTCGCCAATTTCTTTCCTGATAATAGATAATCGTCTTTTGTCATCTTCTAAATTTTGTCCGACTTTAGCTTTAAACCTGTAAAACATTTCATTCAATAAAGTGAAAAAAATATAAATAATTAGAAATAATCTTATTAAATGCAAAAACACGTTAAATTAAAAAATAAGGCAGTACGATTTGACACATTGATGTTATAAACTAAGGAAAAAAATAATTAATGCAGTTATAATCATGCAATAATAATCTTCCGAGGAAAAAAATAATTAATGCAATTAACAATCACAAGAAATAAAATTACAAATATTTAACGTCGGTGATTATTAACTCAAAATGGTAAATAATAAAGGAATCAGACTCAAAACTATTTGTTAAGAAGGGTTCAATACTTAAAAGTCCCCAAATTGTTGAAATCGTTTATAGCAATTTTTGCTTTTGAGTAATTTTTATCTTGAATGGCATATGTAATAATAATCAATATAAAGTTATTTTTATTAATATTTCAAACTTCAAATCGGTTTTTTTTTTTCACCTTTTAATTGCCATTATGTGAATCCAATTAAAAAGCTCCTGTGCTTTTTGTAATAAGCAAAGATATTTATTTTTTTTTTTGTGATTATTTCATATTTATTTGATAATTCTGTAGATTAAATAAAAATTTAAATAAAAGCATTACAAAGCAATTTTAGCTGGGGTTATTTTTTTTAGCCCCGCAATGTATGAAAGAGAACGTATTTAAAAATTTTCATATATACATGAATAATCTCATACCGAAGCAACATGATATTGACAAAATGCTCAAAAATCCATAAATAATCTTATATCAATTCAACATGATATTGACAAGTTCCATGTATCCATAAATAATCTCATACAAAAATAACATGATATTGACAAAATGTCCATATATCCATAAATAATCTCGTACCAAAACAACATGATATTGACAAAATGTTCATATATCCATAATCTCTTACCAATATAACATGATATTGTTCGTATATCCATAAATAATCTCAAACCAAAACAACATGATAATAGAATGAGTCTATGCAATTTAATTTAAACTTATTAGCTATTTAAAATTATATTCATTAGATTAATATTAATTTATATTAACATATTAAAAATAAATTAATATTAATCTAATGAATATAATTTGATATATTAAAAGTGATTATTTTAACAAAACTTACTACTTCTAATTTACTGAAATATAAAAGGAAATATTCTAATTTATACATTTGTAACATCGAAATGCAATAAATTCTTTTAAAAATTTATTTAAAAAATATAAAAAATCTTTTTCAAACCACATAAAATATTAATATATTTATTGCTCTTTTTTATTTTTTGTCTCATTTATAAAAGTCCATGTACCATTTTTCCATTAAATACTAATAAATAATATTTAAGTAAATAAGTTGAATTTAGGTGTAATAATACTAGAAATGCACTAATTCTAATTTATTGAAATATAAAGGAAATATTCTAATTCATACATTTATAGCATTGAAACGCAATAAATTCTATTAAAAATTTATTTAAAAAGTATATCAAATCTTTTTCGTAAACTATATAAAATATTAATACATTTATTTCCCTTTTTTTATTTTGTGTCTCATTTATAAAAGTCCATGTCTCCTCATTTCAATTAAATACTAATAAATAACATTTTAATCAGCTACTGTAACAGTTTTTTTTATATTATACTGAATACTTTTAAATGTAAAGAAAAATAATTCATTAAAATATTGTATGCTTCGTTATTATTTACAATTATAATAACGTTTTTATTTAAAACATAAATACAATAACTCACGCTGTGAATCCTTCTTGTAATTTCTGTTTGCATAGCTGGAAAAAAAAATTTTATCTAAATATTAAAAGATTATTTTTAACAAGTTAAACATTGAAATATTTTCAATATTTAAATTAGAAAAAAATTTAACAAGTTAAATATTGAAAAACTCTAAAACACAGTCTACAACAAAATTAATAAAGTAAATTATTATGGAATAGCAGTAGATTTAAAACATTTCTTTTATTAATTATTTTATTTAATAGCAGTGATTACAGATAAAGACTTGGTGATATAATTTAAGTAATATATAATCTTAGCAATTATTGATAAATTAATTAAAATTCTTTTCTCTAAAAAATGCATTTTTTTTTTTTTTTTTTGTTATGTTAAGAAAGATTTAAGCAAAGTGCATGTATGTGATTCATTCAGATTATTAAATATGCTTAAAATCTTTGAAATAACTTTTTTTTTTTTTCAGTTTTTATTCAGCTTTTTATTTAATCTTTTATTTTTATACATCAATGAAAAAAAGTCTTTAAACATTCTATTAATTCTTTAGAAAAAGTGCATTAAAATATTTTTGCCTATTAATTCTTGTCTGCTGAGCATTTGTTTAATATTTGTAGATGTAAAAAAAACATTACTCGACAGTCTCAATAAAAAATTCAAAATTTCGCCAAATAATTTAAGCAAAAGAAAACGAATTGAGATAACTGTAAACTGAATTCTTTAAAAAGAAAATATTTCCATCTCTTTATTGAAATTTTCAGAATTAAACTGATTGTTTATGCATTCATAAGAGTTTTCAACTATGTCCTTTTAAATAAACATTGCAGTTATCAAATTTTGTTGTTTTTTATTTTAGTATTTATAAATAAATATTTTTTAATACTAAAATCCAATTTAATGTAACAATTTGTTATGTAAACACATTGGGGTAATTGTAATTAATGTGTTTTTAAAATAATTTAATGGCAAATTGTGCCTACTAAGTAAAACACAACAAGCCTACGAAAAGGATTTTCTTCAATGTACGTTAGTATTGTAGCATTTTTATCACGGAAAGATAAATTTGTGGCATTTCATTCCCATGTATATTCCTTAACAAATATTAATTACAACCTATCACTAAAATTTGCCAGCACATAAGCAGTGTTGTAGATAGTTATATTACATGCAATTAGTGTTTTGTACTAATGAGAACAACCTATCATTCAAATATGATAACATATAATCAGTGTCATGTATAATGAAAACTCATGAAATTAGCGATTGTCTGTTCGATTTGCACAGATCTAAACAATTACAGTGGAATATGGACTATCCCATGAGTTGTTGCATTGTGATTGGTAATAGACCATGAGCTGAGAAAATGTCTACTCCTACTAGTGAAGAAAACTGAACACCTTCCCCTCTTTCCTCTTGACGGATTTTTTAAAGGGATGTTTTTGTAAAAGAAAGGAGATAGTTCAAAGATGAGTCGACAAAGAGTGTTGTATTTATCTTTTTCTCTGAAGTGACAGAACAGACAGGAGTTTCCGCCTTTTGCCTTTGTGGTTTCCTGTATCACGCCGTGTGATAATTAAGGTCTGCCGCAGACCACATATTTTGAAATTTGATGTAAACTCGAGAAATCTGAAAATCTCCGACCTTGAAGTGAACTGTACTTGTGATCAAATTTATATTTTTAATTTTCGTTTCATTGTATAATAACTCAGAGTTATGCATATATATATGTATATATATATATATATTACTAGGATTACTCTGAGAAACTCTTATAGAATTTGTTTTTTCATGCCAAAATGGCGTAGATACAGTAACAAAAAATGATAAGTTCCACTATTCAGTTTTAGCTTCAGATTAGTTAGTTCAAGTGTATCGAAAATAATAATAAATCTGGATTTATGGTACATTTCTAAGAGTTAAGTACATGTTCAGTCATTAATCTGTTATAGTTTGATAAATTAATAACAATCGCAGCAGAAATAGGAACTCATAAAAATCCATTTTATCAAATACCTTTTTAATTTTTTCATCACTGTAACCAATCCATCCAACGCTAGTGCAATAGGCTGGATATCCATCTCGTAACAACTTGGCCTCTACAATAAAATAGAACAACAATTAATGCAGTTATTTTAAGTAAATGCATTTAAAAATACCTTTTTATAGAAAGGCATATTAGGTAATTATTTATGAATACTGTCACGAAATTGTCCAACACACAAATATGCAATGTACTAAAACTATTATGCTATTTGAGACTATTGCATTTTAGAATGCTTAAAAAATATTCATCAGTTTGATTGCCTGCGAAAAATATTGTTTGTGTACAGAATATATGTAAACGTTTTAGTGCAGGGGTCTCCAAACTACGGCCCGCGGGCCAAATCCGGCCCACCAGTGTCATCCATCCGGCCCGCAACAGCGAATATCTTATTGTTGCTGTAATAAGTAAAAATACACTCTCAGTTTTATTGACTTGCTAGGTAAAGCTAAATGACAAGCATAATACGCAGAAAATTTAACTTAAGCATAACAACTAACAAATAATTGAAATGAATCCCACTAACATTATAAACAAGTGAACATAGCGCGGTTACCCTCGCTAGTTATGTTGGGGTAAAGAGTATCGCATATGTATGTATATCGATGTTTGGAATGTATATATCCTGAATCGAACCTATGATTTTTTGTCCTGAAAATCCTCCAGGAACGGAAAAGCTAAATTAACTAGTCTAGAAATTATAGATAAGGGCAGAAAAATTAAAACGGTTTTGGCCCTTGGTACTTACCGGAGTAAACAATATGACCAGAAGGCTGAAAAGTTTGGAGATCCCTGTTTTAGTGCATCATATAATAATTAATGGTTAATATACACGGTATCAATTGTTTGCAAAAAATAAATAAACATATCAATCGTCATTTTTGAAGATAACGAACTGTTAATTATTCTGTATTCTGCATTTGCACCTAATAGCATCTTACTATGCTATTCTCATTTCTTATTCTAATTCATATAACAACAGAGAAAACAATCTATTGTACAACAAGCAAACCATTTATTAAAAAAAATTATTATTTGATAATTATTTGGGCCAAACAAACGTTTCTCTTATTTTGAAATAGAATAAATTAATGAAAGTGTATTTCATACTATGTTCAAGATATCCAATGAAACAACAATAAAATAGTAAACAAATTTATTTTATTTTTATGGTAGAAGAAAATGATCATATTACTCAGTGAATCCAGATCTGAGTTAAAATCTGAGTTAAATTATCTTATTTGTAACTCAATTTCTGCAATTGTTGTCTCGTAATTTCTCATGATATGATAACAAAATTTTCTCTTACAAAATTAAAAGTTTATGAAATGTATTTTACATCTAAATTCAACTGTAAAAAATAAAACTGTCAAGATGCACATTTTAATTTATTTGTAACCAAATATAAATTTATAATTTTTTTATCTATAAATGCAAATATTATATTCCACAACACTCAAAGTTCATAGACAGCGATATACAACCTAAATTAACTATAAAAATAACATCGCTATCATGTACGTTTTAATTTATTTGTATTCATATATTTTTTTGTCTACAAATAAAATATTATTTGCCTGATATCATATATAACAATACTAAAATCTTATGAATAATATTTTACATCTAAATTAAACTATAAAAAATAAAATTGAAAATCAACTACATTTTAATTTATTTGCAGACATGTATAAATGAATAATTTTTTTAAATTATAAATAAATACAAATAATATATTCCCAATTCTCAAAGTTTATAGATTGTATTATAGTTTAGTTTATTTATAGTTTATAGTTTATATATTTGTATTCATAGATTTTTTATGTCTACAAATTAAATATTATGCGTCTGATACGTATTGCACGAATAGCATTATGCAATCTAAATTAAGAAATAAAAAATTAAAACTGCCAACCTATACATTTTAATTTAATTTCAACCAAATATAAATTATTTTTCCATACATATGATCCTTTTTCTTTTAAATGCAATTCTTTAAATTTATCGCTTTCACTTATATTTATATTTCACTTTTTATTTATCAAAGCACATATAAAGTAATTATTTTAAAAGACAATGAAATAAATCTTTTTGATTTAACATTTCGACAAATTATTTCACAATTTTTTTACACTTTTTTACACTGTTTTTAATAAAATGAAGTATAAAGTAAAATAGCAGAAAAAAAATAAAGTAAACAAACATTCTTTCTTGGCTGATATTGGAAAAATCTGAAATATTTCCCCATACAACAGCTTTCCCATAAAACTATGTCAACACAATACCTGGATCTGACTTTTTTGTAAAACGAAGAAAAAAGAATAGTAACTAAGATTTACTAAAAGATATTAGAAAAAGTTGAAGCATTAAAAAAAAAACTAATTTCTCTTTCCTTTTGAAACAATACGAGCAACTAGAAGTGTAAACAAGAAAGAATAAATTCTTCCGCCAACAATTGTTACTGACAACCGCAATTCTCAAGGTAGTTTTCCCTGAGTGTTTTTCGGCGAAGTTTTCCAATTAGATTTCGGAACTTATAGAAATATTGCTTTAGCTTTTAATCTAATTCGGAGTAAGTTATTTTTCCACATCTTTAAGAAAATTCCGTGTATGGCTCCATGTCGATTGCTTTGTGGGCAATAAGAAACAAAGTTGAAGTTGAATTAACTTTTATAAATGATAAAATTATTTTATTAAGTGTTTTTATTATATTAATACCCCGAAATTCAAATAAATGCTAGAATTTACGTAAATACAACATATTGAATAGGAGATATTAAATATATAATGATGGTAATGGTATATAATCAATCGTATATATTATAATAATGATGGTAATGGTATGTAATCAATCGTATATGTTATTATAAATGTGGGGATGATATGTAATCAATCGTATATATTATAATAATGGTGTAACATCTATCGTAGATATTATAATAATGGTGGTAGTGGTTGTAATCAATCTTATATTAAAATACTGATGGTAATGGTATGTAATTAATTGTACGTGTTATAATAATGGTAGTAATGGTATGTAATCAATCATATATATTATAATAATGGTGTAATGGTATATAATCAATCGTATATATTATATAATGGTGTAATGGTATGCAATCAATCGAATATATTATCCTCATTATATCATTATATAATGATGATAATGAGTAAACTGATGATGGGGATAATTAGATTGATGATGTTAATTAGATTGATGATCATGATGATGATGTTAATTAGATTGATGATCATGATGGTGATGATAAATAGATTTATGATCAGGTTAATGATGATAATTAGATTGAAAATCATAGTCGTGATGATAATTAGATTGATAATCCTGATGATGATGATAATTAGATTAATAATCATAATGATGGTGATATTTGGACCGATGATGATTTTAAAAAATGATGCACAGAATGGTTTATACGAAGAACTATGACAGTAGAAACAGAAAGCATAGCCAAAATAGTTCTTATACAAATGAGAAATAGTTTTCATTATAGCTTTAATAATATTTTTTTATTTCTAGTTTGAAAACAATAAAATTAAATTATGCGAAATTTTTATATGAAAAACAAAATTCATAAAATATAAGGCAAATCCTGAAACAACTTACCATAATTCAAAATTATTTTGTAGTTATATTGTGGAAATATATTAAGTCCAGGCCATAATCCAAACAACAAAGTTTTTTACTATCCTCTACACCTTATCTCTATTTTAGTTAACTTGTATTTTTTTTTTGCATCCGCTCCATTAAATAAATCCATGATAAATAATAATTGTTAAAGAAGAAAAAAAATTTCTTCCATTTTATATAAAAAAAAAAAATGGCGGAAAGAAATACCGAAGGCTTTTAAACAAAAAGCATTTAACTAAAGTATCCGAAAGCGAGAGTAATTTTTTAGGACAAAATGGCTAAATAATTATGAGAAACCAAAATGGTCTTAAGCTTTTAGTCGAGCATTTTTTTTTATCTTTATTATTATATCGCTATAATTAGCAGAAAAACAAATCGCCAATCTTACCCCTTTCTTTTTTACCGTCTTCTTTTTTCTTCAACAACTCTGCAAAAAAAAAAAAAAAAAAAATGAAATGTGATTGCTTTTAATTTAGCTTATTTTTTTTTTCCTCCTCATAAAATATTTTTCTTAAAAATTTCTTTATTTACAAAAGACTAATAAAAAAAAAGATTATAGAAAAGATAAAATTAATCGCATTTTTTTTTTTATAAAACAAAGTTTTAGCAAAATGATATAGTGGTTATAAAATTCCTAGCATCTAATGGATTTTCACATTAAGTATGATCGCGATGTCTCAAGTGTTTTTGCATTCTTTTGTATGGTTGCATACTTAAAACGCGAAATACTAAAAGATGTTTTCATTAATAGAATTGCATAAAACAAAATTGCATATAAGTAGGCATTTTTACTTATATGCATTGAATTATAAATAAATAAAATTTAAAATGAGCTTTTTCGAAATTCAGGTATTTTTAAAGCAATAAATAAAATTAAAAGAAATAAAAATCAATTAAATGTATAAACTTGATTCTGTATTTTTAAGCGTTTTTTTAAATAATAATAATTTCTGTTAAAAAATCTACTACTTATAATTTAAAATTCAGTTGAAAGAGTTTTAAGAACATAATTCAATGGCCTCTATTTCAATAGGTAGTATCAATTATTTATTACGATTAATCAGATATTTAATAACAGAGAATAATTAATTAAATAATATATGTTTAGTTAAGTTAATTTATAAAAATAAAAATTAATTAATAATTTATTAATTAATTTTAAATTGTTTCTCAATTGTTTTTATTTACAGAAATTTACACACAAAACATTTGATCCATATTGAAAGAATTAAAAATATTTGTAATAAAAGAATACTTGAATAATTAATTAATTAATTTTTAAAAATATTAACACATTAATAATTAAACAATATTATAATAATAATATAATAATTATTATTATTAATATGAGCTTTTAAAATTCAAGCATTTTAAATCAATAATGAAGTCTCACTGCATTCATTTGAAAATTTCAGAAAATGTTACTACAATTAATACATACTTATACTGTATAGCACTGTATGACACTTTTTTCATGCTTTAGATATTTTTAATCCCTTACATTTCCCATAAATTCCCAGAGAAAAAAATATAAAAAAAACGTTTCGGTCGAAAAAGACTTGTAGTAAGAAATAAAGACATTAAGGAAATCAGATATATGTTCTCTCATATGTGGTAGGTTTCTCGCCATACACTGAATTGCTTTGAGTTGGAGTTGGAGTGAGAGTTGGAGTGACCTAAAGGATAGCACGCTGGATTTTAAAATTAGAAGAGATGAGTTCAAAACTTAATAAGCGGAGAAGAAATTGAAAACTTATGCATCTATGTTGATTAAGGGCGCATAAAGCTGTAGGTTGATGAGTCTTTCCTGTGGAGTCGGGTAAAAGGAAATGAAGGTACGAACTCCACAGATGCCATTAAATGGCCATGAACATTCAAAGTAGTTGCACCCAAATGTGTAATGTAGAGCACTTCTACTATGCACTCTGGTTAGCATTTGTATCTACTACTACTACTACACCACACCACTGTGGCTAGAGCTGAGTTGCCTTTAAAGTTTGGAAATTATGTGAGCGAGAAAAAGCCTGATTGGGCTCTGTGACGCTCTACGGTCATATGAGACCGGGGCTTACGGCTTAAAGGGGATTCTGAATCACTAAAAACATCCATGCCACCTGTGATAATGAGCGCCAGAGCGCTAGCCACTCGGCCATCGAGCCGCCATTTGGTTTTGTTTGTCGCTCTACGGTCATTTGTACACACTTTTAGGCTAATTTAACGGCAGGCCGCTAGATGAGACGATGAGTTCGAAACTCGATAAAAAACCGAACGGCTTCCGTATCTGATTTTGGGCGTAATGAAAGCTCAGGTTAAAAGAGTGTTTCCAATGAAATCGGTAAAGGGAAGGTGCGACTCTACAGATGCCATTCTAGGCATGTACATTCAAAGTTATTGCATCAAATGTGTGAGGTAGAGGACTTCTGCCATGCACTCTGTTTAACATTTGTATCTGCTATAAACATGATGCTCTACTAGTGAGTGACATGGAGTCAAAATACTTAACATTCGAAGCAACAACGTGTTAAATCACTGTGTGGCTGGATTAGCTGTTCCAAATTGCCAGGAACTAAATGGCTGACCCCTGTGGTTTTACTCAGGATAATGTTGAATTTCCTACATACCTTACATATCTACATTTAAACAATGAACAACCTCTCTGTTTTAAATTACATTTAACAACTGCATATAAACCAATGTTAAATTGACAATTTTCATTTCAATTACATTGGGATAAAAATACACCCATGTCCATAGAATTAAGGATAATGAAGTTCAGG
>BPLR01009240.1:5000-39555 GCA_021605095.1 Caerostris extrusa
GTTTTACTCACAATTAAATTATTGTAAGAACCAGTCCTCCGTACCGGGATCTCATTTAAATATTATAGTTTAAAAACTAAAAACACGCTTTTAGAGTTAATCAAACTAAAAAGTAAAAAATAAATTAATAGTTTAAAAACACACTTTTAGAATTAATCAGAACAGTGATGTTCATTTTTTCTCGTCAGTCATTTTATTCTTATGTTAACATTATTTTTTACTTTTAGCTTGATTTACTCTAAAAGCGTGTTTTTTAGTTTTTAAACTATTAATTTTTTAATTGTAAGAACAAAGATTATTTAAGTACATTTTGCTAAACAGCTTGCAACTGAAAAGTTACTGTTTCAAATGTAAGAATGGCTGTAAATTGATTGTTTCATGTTTCAAAATGTAAGAATAATTGTAAATTTCATTTATATGATTAACACATTTTTAATTAGTACTCTTTGCTAATGTTATTGCAAATTTTATTTCTAAAATGATAATATGACAAGAAGAAACTGTAACTAGCATTGCATAACTAACTTTGCATTTCTTTTACCTAAGTAATTGGTAAAGAATAAAAAGCCTTAATAAACAATAGCGGTATGATGTAAAGTCAAGAGTGATACATGATGATGTATGATGTAAAGTAAAGAGTGATACATGATGTATGATGTAAAGTAAAAGAGTGATACATGATGTAAAGTAAAGAGGATACATGATGTATGATGTAAAGTAAAGAGTGATACATGATGTATGATGTAAATTAAAGAGTGTTACATGATGTATGATGTAAAGTAAGAGTGTTACATGATGTATGATGTAAAGTAAAAGAGTGATACATGATGTATGATGTAAATGATAAAGTAAAGAGTTCAAAAATAATCTTACAGCGGATGATTTGTATAACACTGATAAAAAAAATGTTTCTTTTTTTTATTTCTTGAGTTGTATTAAAATGTATATATATGTTAATGCTATTTCTCTAATAATATTTCTAACATTATTTTTTCTCTTTCTAATCGCTATTTAATCACTGCTATCGGACATCTCCTATTGATTAATAAATGAAATCCGATATTAGTAAAACGTAACTGTGCTGTTTTATGTTTATTTCAACTATTCAAATTTCAACTTAAATTATTTTCAAGTACCAACATAAATAATTCAAACAACTTTATTGTTATTAAAAAAGTATATGTTTTGCCATTAATATTAAGAAAATATTTCTATGCATTTTATAAAAGAATATTTGAAAAAAATAATCTTACGTTTTTTATATTTATTATTTTTAGGACAATACTATACATTTCAATTGTATATGCTATAGGGAATATAATACTTTCAGTTGGAAGCATACCTAATGATTTAAGTATTATGAAGTAAGTTTTTAACGATCAATTCTTGTTATTCTTGTCATATATTTGTTATTCGATTCTTTTGAATGAATTTGATTCTACTTTAAACAATTATTGTTCTAGAATAAAGTTGGAAAATTATTCATTGAATGCTAATAAATTTTAAAATGTTTTACCTTATGAAAAAAATGAGTTAATTATTTTTAAATCTTTTAAATTATTCATAAAGTAAAAGTATTTTAGAAATGATGTCAATATTGAATTTATTTTTAAGAAACATGCATAGTTTTTAAAAAATGAATTATGCACTATAAAATTAATAATTAAATATATATGATTTATTTTAATGTAATATTTTAATTTTTGCAGAGGTATAACATTGCTAGGTCTCTTCATAATTGGTGTTGGAACAGGTGGCATAAAACCCTGTGTTTCGGCATTTGGTGGAGATCAGTTTTCTAGCAATCAAGTGAGTTAAACTCTTTGTTAACGTTAACGCTAAGACCTAAAATACTAAAAAGTTTTAAAAAGTAATACTAAAAATGCGAAGAAACAAGTAATAAAAAAAAAAAAAAAATTTGTAAGTCAATTCCTACTTTTTTTCACTATATAGAAGAAAGTCCTTTTTATAAATAAGTTTCTTTAATTTTTTTTAAGATTATCTGGCGCCATCTATTGGTAGATACATGCATCTTAAATCAAAAAAAAAAAAAAAAAAAAAAAAACTAAAATTAATGAATTAAATTTAATTGCTGAATTAATATTTGAAAACTGTATTAACATCAAGTGTCATCCACTACAAGTTCAAAAAAAAAAAAAAAATTATTTTAACTTGAGTGGATGAATAAAAAAGTATTTTATTAACGATTGAAAATTTGAACAAGATATATATAGGGAGAGTGTGAGCTAATAGAAGGAATTGAAAAAGTTAATTCAAAAGGCGGTCTTTTTTTTTTTTTTTTTTTTTTTTTTTTTTTTGGCAAAAAAAATTTTTAACTTTAAATATGTATGTTAATCGACATATACCATTTAATGTTAAATTGACGGAATTAAACCACATTTAAATAACTTCTAAGCTATCGAATTAACTGTGCAGCTGTTTGTATAGATTTAATTAAGTATGTTATTTTTAAATATGTTAATTAAAAAAATATTGCATAATTTTTACTGCTAAATTAACATCTACCGTAATTTACTGACTATAATCAGATGATTTCATGTTAAAACATTTTCGAATTTCCGATGGCAGATGCTGGGCGAGGCGAGTGCTGGCCATTAAATAAACTTGAAAAAGATAGGCTGTTAATTTTTTAAAGAAAAATACTTCGAAAAATTTTTCGTACTGTTAGGCAAAACGATGTCCACAGAATACAATATAACCATGAATGCCCCTGTAATAATGTTTCCTATGAGCATGCGCGCTAGGGAGAAAAAAAGCTAACGGACGTCCAAAATACGGTATGCAAAAACTCTCTATATATTTATATGTACTTTCCTGCCAATCCAATAAATGCAAAATCATAGTCGTGAGCAAAATAAATTTATTGTAGAAAGTGAGAGACAGCATTATTGCTATAGAAATTTATAACATTTCAAATTATTTTTTCAACTTTGCTATTGTAAAAGTCAATGTCTTGACAGTTATAGGCGTTATGTCTGGTTCTGGTTTTTGTTTAAAATTTCGTCACCGTCTAGTAAAATGAAAAAACGACTACATTCGCTTATGTGTAGGTGGTTAAAAGTGTTTCTTTGGGCGGGGCTAATGTTTTCTTTGTTGATATATATACTATAAGGTTTCAAAAAATAGCTTTATTATGTTGTTACTAATTTCTTTCGTCTTACCATCCTGCAGTTCTCAAAGGGTGCGCCCTAGAAGATTTTGCGGATGCGCCCTGTGGTATTCCAGAAAATATGTGCCCAGATTTACTCTTTTTATTGTCAGTTTCCTCATTCAAAGACAGCTTTCACTACAAATAACTAACCTTTCGGGTCGCTTTTTTTCTCCTTTCTTCACATAAAAAGTTGCCAAGTAGCAATAATGTGCCAACGTTTCCCGAGAAACAACAATGTGGTATATAGTGATAACTTCTATGGTTCCGAAGCTCTGAGCCTAGCTTCAGACTTTGAAGTACCTGATGTTTGGATTCTGACTGATAGTAAGAACTTAATACAGTATTTGAAGGATTGGCCAAGCATCCTGGACAAATTGGGGCAGGATATCGTTTCTAAACTAGCTGTTTTGGACCAGATCGGATCGGTGTGCTTGCAGTGGATTCCCTCCCATGTGGGCATCTGTGGAAATGAAATTGCTGATCTGCTCGCTAGGGAAGGTTGCGAACTTCCCAAAGCTTCTTCATCTAATCTGTTAGCTTCATTCCATGACTTTAGCGAGAGTGAATACCGCTTGGAGGTCGCCACCAATACATGCATAGTACGCCGCTAAATATCCTGGCATGTCCTTGCAGTGCTCCTGTCCTAGATCTGCTCAAACGGCTTTAGCTAGACTAAGAACTGGCCACACTAAGAGTTTGACCTTCAATGGAGACGAGAAGACATTTACCTTTGACATTGTTCGGCCATAGCGTCTCTCTCTCATCTCATCGATTGTATGGGTGTCTCTGTGAGGCAACTGTTGAATGAGTGGAAGACCGTTTACGATCTATTGATGCAGCATGATCTACTGGACTGGGTTTAGGATTCTAAATCAAGGGGATAAGCAACAACAACAACATTTCCATGGTTGGCTACTTGGAGCGCTAGTGTCTATGTGATTTTCAATGTTGAAAGCATTTATGTTGCAGCCTCTGAGACTCCGCCGAATGTAAATAATAATCCGTGGAGTTGACCATCTGGATGTAAAACTGTGAGGCTTTAGTAACGGCTGTTTATCTGTCAGAAATTTATAAATAGTGCGCCTATAGTTATCAGTAGGTTTTTAAATGAGCTCCAATTTCAAAAAGTTTTGTGACCTACTGGTCTAAACATACTAAACAAACCACCAGAAGAAATTGTGTTATCACACATTCAGAGTCTTAAGTGTGTGTTTTATATATTGTTTTCTACAAATACTTGTTTTAGGAATTTCCTTTTAATAGACAAAAGATAAAAAAAAAAAAAACTCATCTTTTTTAAAATGAAGATTAAAAATGTAAAATATTAAAAAAGGTGAAAAGAAACCAGGCAAAATTAAAAAAAATATATTAATCATAAAAATAACGTAAATAATTTAAATAAATAATTTAAATTTTTTGAAACACAAATTTGTCTGCCAAAATTCAAAAAGTTATTTCACTTTTCCAAATAACAAACATTATTGTTACATTAAAAATCAATTAGTTGTTGAACATTATGCTTTTAAACCATTTTTTATAGTCTAAAATACATTGATTTTCTCACGATGACTATGACAGTTATGTATGTCTATCATTTATTAATAGAGGGTTTTTTCATAACATTTTTTAATCGTCCGTATTTTTTTCTTCCTAGCGCGCATGCTCACAGAAAACATTGTACCTATTGTGCATGCGTATCTGTAATACTGCACTACTGAGTTATTCCTATGAGCATGCGCGCTAGGAAGAAAAATATCGGACGATAAAAAAACGTTATGCAAAAACTCTTTAATAACAAATTTAAATTACTGTATCTGTTTTTAAACGGGTTTTTTTTCTAAACTTTTTCTAAATCATTATTTTACAGGAAAAACAACGGCAGAAATTTTTTTCGATATTTTATTTTGCAATAAACAGTGGCAGTGTAATATCAACCTTAGCTACTCCAATTCTAAGAGGTATTTCTGTTTTATTATTTTTATTTATTCTATTTACGGATTTCCTTAATTTATCATATATTAAACTCTTGATTTATTTAAAAAATAAATTCGATATTATTATTCAAATATATCGATTGTTGTATCAACAAAACCTTTCATTTATGTTACTGTATATTTTTCATTCAATTATTATTTAATTTTCTCATTATTTTGACGCCGATGTATTTAAATGAATATTAATATTTTCTACAATAAGAAAACTCGACATGATTTTTCATTGTGCATTTAATGCATATCACCAACAATATTATTAAATACTGCATTTCCATTTTATTTTTCTTCCACCATAATAATGCTCTACAATGCACTAATAGCATTTGTGTAATTTAAATTTTGATCATACTTGTAAAGTGCAGACTTTATATATCATGTCACTTACGTCTTTCATATTTATTCGTTATTGGTGAACAAACTTTTTCTTTTTTATTCGAAACATTATTTAATTATTAATATTAAATATATGAAAATGTAACGAACGCTCTTTTTATTTATTAGAATACTTTATATTTTATTTCAGCTGATGTACACTGTTTTAATAACAATTCTTGTTATCCGCTGGCATATGGCATTCCTGCAATATTAATGATTGTAGCTTTAGGTAAGCATTTCCTATTTTTTTACTAAATTTGTTTTGTTTTAATTTAATAGATTTCATGATCAAAATAGTTAGAAAATATTATATTATTCAACAACGTAGTTGAATAAATGGAAATATTATTCAACAACATAAATACATTTAATTTAAATTAATATTTATAGTTGTAAATATTTATAATTTATTAATTGAAAGAAAATCTTCTTCACTTTTCTTAATAATAAAATATTTTATTTTAACTTGTACTATTTCAAATAAATTGAGGAAAATCGCAAAAATAACGATAATTCAAAAATCTATGTAGTAAATTTAATGAATAGGCAAAGTACAATAAGGGTAACATCAAAATAAATTACTGTACAATGAATATGTTTCAGAAATAAGCACAGACATGACATTAACAAATTGAATGTGCCAATTTAGTATAGAAGAATCATTTTGAAGGGGATTACTCCATACATCAATACAGCAAACGATCGTTAAATGCTATCGATTATGCGGTTTATGAAGTGAATAGGAAGCAAGAATTATTATTTTTGCAGAAATTATCTTTAAAAGCAAATTTTGAGGGAGAGAATTAAGAACAGCAATGCATTTCCATAGATTAAATAAAACATGCTCGATTGTATTTATGCGTGAGATAGAGATGACCTCTCGTTTGTCCTACATTGTTTCCTGCTGAAGATAATCGTCAATGAAATACGAGCACTGTTCTCTTGTGAGATTAATTTTCTAAAAGAATGAAATAAATGAAATCCCTTTCTTATCCCACTTGGTTGACAGCATGCCCACATCTAGACCTAAGTCCATGAACCCAAACATGGCACTTAAACCGACGAGTCATTTGATAACTTTGGCATATTTAGAGACAATTGCTATATATTTCTTTTTAATTTTGAAAAAATGCACAGCTTCATTTTGTCTTTGACCCGTCTTAAACCGACGAGTCACGGCACATTTTGTCCTTGATCTTATGGGTCGGGACGCCCAAAGGAAGAAGTCTCACTTTACCCCACTCAGTCATATCCGAGAACTGGGTACCCACTGTAGTCGCCTTTTACGATATGCATGGACTACAGTGGGACTATTCTAACCTGGACTACACTGATATTACACCAGTATAAGGACACATGTAGGCATCAAGCTCATTATCTCTGCATATCTAAGTAATCACAGTTGTGTGGAAAGATGTGGAAGTCTGGGCGTCAATCTAAAGAGATACTACTCAACAAGTAGATATTGTCTCAGTCTAAATCTCTTTTACTCATGGATGGTAATGGATTCCGGATTATATCCAAATCAGCATATTATATATAACTATAAGCTAAACCTGGATTCAATCATGAAGAGAACAGTTTTCCATTGATATGTAATTCATTGAGGGTTGTGACTTGCTAACCTTAAATGCTGCCACTTGTGACCTAAGGTGTATAGATAGGTTAGTCATTCACTTGATGCTGTCCGGTATATTGCACATTTCTCCGGTGGCTGCGACAGACGACTTAAGTTGAGTTAGGGTTATAGTGTTTCATGCATATAACTGCAAATATTTGGCATTTGAAATTCTTAGCCGTCTTTGATTGAATTACCTAGATACCAGATTTTTTTCAAAGTTTATGAGTCACACATTTAACCGTGTCCTCCTCTATTTTATTTTACATGCCTGTAATCTCCTAATAGCTCTTCATCACCGTTCTTCCGGCAAATGATGACTTAAAGTCGTTGTAAGAAATTGGCTGTGCACTCATATCACTGCGAAATCTACTGTCTTATTCTAAAGCTTCGACCACACCAATATATCTCAGTGATGCACACCGAACAGGTTTGTTAACAATTTTGACTGAAATCAAAAGATATGTTTCACTTATCGGTATTTGAAGTCGCTTCGCATGGTTGTATATCCCTTCGTCAAAAGATTTACAACCTACCCAATAAGATGGAGTCATTCGTTCATAGAACTAGACAAAAGAATATTGAGTTCAAACTCCAACGATTTCCTGATATTGTACCCATACTGTCTGTATTTCCTGTACTGTCAACTTTATATAACTTGCCATATTTCACAGAAAATTAACTACTGGACTTAGAAACTGAGATACCGGGTCCATACAAACATTCACCCAAATGTTTCAAATCTTCATGCATGTATTTCTATACTACTTGTTGATAGCCAATTCAAATTGCAGCTATGGTATTTGGTATATTGCAATTTTATTAGACACTTTTTGTACTTAACTACGTCCTCAGTTTTCGCACGAGTTGTTGTTATATTTGTAATTTTTCCGTAATTTATATAAACCAGTGTGTTATTTATTTCTTTCATTTAATGTACTATTTTTCCCATTTACAGCCTTGTTTCTAATTGGAAAACCCTTATATAACATGCGGAAAACCGAAGGAAATATATTTAAATCGGTGTTTCAATGCATATGTGTATGTATTCTTTCATTGAATCAATATTTGTATTTATTTATTTATTTATTTATTTAAAATAATTTGAAGTTTTCAAAGTTGATTTAAATAACTTGGAATAATGGTTAATTGTTTTAAAATCACCAATTCGTCAATTTTAATATTACTATATAAAATTAAAAAAGAAAACATACGAATTATATAAGCCCTGTGTAAGTAATGAAAAAGTATCTTATTTTTCTATTTCGTTAAATCGTTGATTTAGCAACGATTTCATGCAAATTAAAGACGAAAATTTTAAATCTAAAAATAAATGATTAATTAATCTAACTAATTCATTGATCACCATTTTAATATTCATATAAGAATATATTATACTAACAGAAAGTAACTAACGAACTAGTAATCTATATTGAAGCTTGTAAAGTCTGAAAATTTTTATATTATACAAGAATATGTTTAAAAATTTGAGTAAAGAGAAAAAAAAAAGCAGTAGATCAAAATGAAAATTTTATTAATATAATGGTACCAATAGATGATATCAAAACAAGATAAGAAATATAATTAATTAGTGAAATATTTTATTTTTTATTTATAGCATGCCATCTCAAGAAAAAGCAAGAGTAAGGAAAAGAAAAAATCTCACTGGTTGGATTATGCCGAGGATAAATTTGACGTGAGTTAATAAATTATTTATTATACTGCATTTATCGCTATTATCTATACAAAATATTATAAACAATTATATATGCATTAAGACTAGAGATTGCAATATCGGACCAAAAGTTCAATCAATACCGGTATTCGGTATTTTTTTAGATCTTGATACCGGTAGTAGAAATTTTAGAAAAAGAAAGAAAACACACGTGATTTTTTGTTTTATTTGCCAGTTTTATTAGAGAATGTAAATATCAAAAAAAAAAAAAAAATTTGTAACTTATAAATTATAACAGTCTTTAACAAATTTGTATCATGTTTCGTTCTTAAATGTGTATTGAGTCCGCTTGTACTTCCTCCATTCACTTTAATAACTCTTGAACATTTTTTACATTGTGCCACCATATTCTTTTTCAGCATATAAATATTGAAATCAAACCGAAGTATTGTCAATTGATTTTTTATTTTATTTAAAGTTATTCTTATTCATTATTACAGGGTATTATTTATTAGTATATATATATAATAAATCTGAAATATATTTTGAACTCTAAAGTATGATATGAAAAAACACAAAGTGAATAACAAATTCACCAATTTAAAAATATCGAAATATTACACACTTTCTTCACAACTACAACCTTGTTTTCACAGTTAAAAGAATTACCGGTATTACAAAATTGTACAAATGGCTCAAAATACCGGTATTGCAATCCCTAATTAAGACATGTATACTTATATTGAGTCATCGAAAGAAATGTCATTATAATGTTCTATCAAAAAGTGAAATAATCTATACTGAAGCTTGTTAAATGTGAATTCTTTAACGTTTTATTACAGGAAACATATGAATATGCTTAGAGATTTAATAATTAAGAGTTATTAAAATTAGAGATATTTAAATTTGTTATCTTGCTATTCTTATTGAATTATTTGGTATTTTACCATTTCTTTATATACTCTCTACTGCTATTTTCAGAAAGATTTGATCAAAGATATAAGGACACTTTTCCATGTCTTGTGGGTATTTTTACCAGTACCACTCTTTTGGGCTTTATTTGATCAAACAGTAAGTAAATGTTATTATTATAATAATAACACACTGAATAAATAGTACATCAAGTTTTCTGTTATATAAAAATGCAGTTTGAATAAAAATTGATTTATTTTTCAGGGCTCTAGTTGGACTTTACAAGCTACAAAAATGAATGGAGAAGTTGTATGTATATTTTTGTTTATTAACTTAGTGTCTTTGCATAGATATACACATTATTAGTTTTATCTGAAAATAATTCAAAATTTAAATCAGAATTTCAGTGTAATAAACAAGTATTATAAAAAAAACATTTTTAAGGTCAATTCCTTCTTTTTTTTTTTCTCACTATATTGCAAGAAGTCTTTTATAAATAATTTTAATTCATTTTTTAAAGTTATCTGGCGCCATCTATTGGTAAATACATGCAACTTAAATCTAAAAAAAAAAAAAAACTAAATTTAATTAATGAATTAATATTTGAAAAACTGTATTAACATCAAGTGTCATCCACTACAAGTTAAAAAAAATGTATTTGAACTTGAATGGATGAATAAAAAGTGTTTTATGAACGATTGAAAATTTGAACAAGATATATATAGGAAAAGTGTGAGCTAATAGAAGGAATTTAATAAAAATATTTAACAGCAAAGGACCAAATAATAATAATAATGCTATATGTGGGAAAACTTTAAATCAGAGGGGGAAGATCGTTAAATAAATACAAACTTAAGCTATATAATTTTTATTTCATACTTTACAATGGTCTACACCAAAATAGTCAATCGGGTCCGTGGACTCAGCGGCCAAGCCTGCTGTGAATGTGACCCAACGTAAAATTATGAATTTGCTTAAATCAGTGAGGTTATGTGGTACATGTGGGGCTGACTAGCGCCACACGTTTCGGGTTCAAGTCTCGACGTTGCCATGGATACTTGTAGTGGTTCGGAATACACTTTAAACCGTAGATCCCAGTCTAATAGAGTATTGCGCGTAGGGCTGACGAAAAAAAAAAAAAAAAAAAAATCGGTTGATGGTCGATCAGTGGGCTCTTCGTCTTTAACGCATTCTCTGCCTTCTTTGAACTGTTTATACCACTTGTAAACATTTCTTTAAAATCTAGGAATGCTCACCGAATGCCTTCTGCAACATTCTATACGTTTCCGCAAAAAATTTTAATGCAGATTCTTTGCTCAATTAATTTGGATATTTAAAAAAATCGCCGGAATCAGTTGTAGCGTCTCACAAAGCCAAGCGTAACTCAAACACTAATGAATATTTTGACGTGAAATTTCACACCGATATCAAAGACAGCGCCAGAAACCTAAAAAGAAAAAAATTGAATTTTAAATTGAAAATAGGTCTTACTTTTTGGGCACAGTAGTCGTGGACGATGGAAGGGAGCTAGACTATTACAAAATTAAACAAAATGCGACCCGAGTCAAATATCGGTACGTGCTGCTAGTGATATACAACAGAGAGAGATGCATAACTGGCGTATCAAACTCAATGTTACTAAAACTGAAGCTGTTCTCTATACTTGGAAACGTCCTAATATTACTTTTTTAGCACTCCTTTAACTTGGTCAAATGAAGCAAAATACCTTTGGTGTCATACTTGACAAGCATCTTACCTATCATTCTCATGTCAATTATATCAAAAAATAATTCAATATGGCTGTTAAAAAACTCTACCCTCTTATCTCTCGCAATAGTCATACCAACATTGATACTAAAATTCTTATCTATATGGTCTACATGCGTCCCACTATAATATATGCCAGTCCAATATGGGGATCCGCTTGCAAGTCTAGAATCAAAGATATTCAAACTCTTGAAAATAAAGTTTTACGCATGGCAATTGATGCACCGTGGTTTGTGAGAAATAAAGGTATTCTCGCTGCTCTGGGAATTCCTTCAATTAAAAATTTTATTCACAAGTTCGCAACTAATTTTTATAATAATATTCCTAATACTCTGCTCAAGAGCCTTCCTGATTATGACATTACTCTTCCCATCAATAATAAACGCCCGCGTACTTCACTGAACATTTTAACTAAATATTTTTATCAGCTCTATTTTTTTTTTTTTTTTTTTTATTTATCCTATATTTGTATTTAAACTCTATTTTTTTTTTTTTTACTTTTATATATACTGAGCAAGTCATATTTCTTTTACAATATCATTCTCAATGTAATCATCCAGATAGAAGTGCATGGCTGCTAATGCTGCCAATTTACTCGTTAAAGTCAAATTGTGACAGATGGATATTAGAAATGTTATGTAATTTCAATTAATGTATACATTAATATAAATTGCTTTTTCTTACAGTTGGGATATCATATAAAACCAGATCAGATGCAAGTCATGAATGCTATTTTGATTATAGTTTTTATTCCAGTGTTTGATTATGCTGTATATCCATTGTTCAACAAATGCAATTTATTGAAAAAGTAAGTTTCCATTTAACTGTTTAGTTATTATAATTTGTTTTTATTAAAAATTTTAAGGGCAATTATTCCATATTTATAAGTAAATGTATATTATTATATGCTTTTATATTTTTTGAAAGAATTTTTATAAAACAAATCGGTTATATTTCAATTACAATCAAAATATTGTATTTTTCATTTTCTGGAAATAAAATATAATTTCGATTAAAATGATTGCGAAGCTATTAAAATGCAACCCATTCATTTATTTTTAAGTTAAGATTTAAAATTAAAATTTATAGTTAAGATAATTAAAATTAGCAAATACTGATATTATGACATTTACTGAAAATTGGAATGAATTATCAAGCCTTTCAGTGAACTTTTGAATCATTGGAGATTATTTTTGTATTAATTTTGAACTGAATAAAACAGTTTATTGTTTGTTCAATTAAAATTATTTTCGAAACCTTTAAAAAAAAAAATCTTTTTGTGATTTCTAGCTTTAATTATCGAAAAAAATGTTTTTTCAAATTTCAAATAAAATAAATGTATTTATTATAGTTAATTACTGATTTGTTAACCAAAAAAGTAATTAAAAATTTTAATATTTAAAAAGAAATAGTACAAATTTATTTCAGTTTATTAATGTTTTCAGTATTTTTTTAATTAAAAAATTTGTGCATTTTTGTTTATAAACAAGAACATTTTACCAGTGGTAAAATGTTAAGCATTTAAAAATAAACATGATCAGTTTATGCAACGTGTTTAAAAACAGTTATGTAATTTATTATCATTTAAAAAAAGACAAATAACAATCATTGTAATGTATATCTGTAATTTTTTTAGCATATATATTTTGGAAAGTAAATCATTTGAACTGTTTTTTATTTGTTTTTTTTTATTTTTGTAGACCTTTACAAAGAATAGCTGTAGGCGGTTTTATATCAGCCTTGTCTTTTGTGTTTGCTGGATTTATCGAATTAGGCCTGGAGGTAAATTTAAATAATAGGAGTCTGCTGTAGTATTACATTAATATTGTATTTATTTTTAAATAATCGACACAATTACTGACATTATTATTAAGTTTAACTATTTTAATTTCAATTTTTAATTAGGCAAAATATAAAATTTTGCTGAAACATGGTAATAATTTCTTTTTACTGGAGTATTGTAAAATAACATTAATAATTGCTTAGAAAAATATTTCTTAAATACTTTTAAATTTAGTCACAATACTGTGTAAATAATCATCTAATCCTTTATGTATTGTTTTTTAGAGTAGCTATCCAGTTTTCCCTGGACCAGGATTAACTGAACTTACAATTATAAACAATTCACCTTGCAACCTCCAATTAACACCAGGAAGTTATCCTGAAATGAAAATAAATGCTTTTGAGGTAAATAATAGCGATCTTTTGAGCATTCATTTCACATGCCATAAAATTAAGATTTTCTTTAAAATTAATATATAGCAAACAAAGACCTTTTAAAAAATTACTCTACACTATTTTAATTTAATATTATAAAAATCAATCAGTCTATAAATATATGTAGTATATTAATGTCATGCAAATATTTCAGTTTTCAACTTTAAAGGACATTGAAATGGGCAAAGAAATGACCTGGGAATTTAATCCAGTAAACTGCTCAGCAACCAAATCCAGCCATCTTCTCAATACTAGTTCTCCCATAGAGTCAATGATGATATTTTTAAACGATGATGGTTTGCAGTATATAAAGGTGAAATAATTGTTTCATACATATTTGTGTTATTTATTATGCACCTTTGGTAACAGTTTTATTAATATGTATGATATTTGTAATATATTAAGTATAATTATTAATTTTTCCTAGACTGAAGATAGTAAAAATAGGACAGAAGATGGTGAACCACAAATAAGATTGTACTTTTCAACTGATTTTAAGTTTTCTTCTAATGAATCTTCATTTAAACTTGAAAGCAAAACTAAAGAAACATTTTTGATTCCCAATATTACAGATAAATTTTCCCAATCTGGTGTTACTGAATATCACAAAATACCACCTGGAAGGTATTACTTTATTACTTGAATAAAAAAATTTCTATTTAAAATAACTTCTACAAAATTATTGCAACAAAATTATCTTGCTATTCAGGTACAACTTATACCTTCCTTTGAATGAAACTGCACATCAACAGGAGCCAATTGGTGGAGTAACCTTGAAATCTGGAGGCATTTACATAGTTATTCTACGTCAAACATCATCATTAAACGACACAGTAAGTTATGAGTTCATAATCTGAATTCTGATATACTTTCTTATAATGTATATTATTTCAGTTTGTTATGAACTGAATCTAAAATTCTTTATTAAAATGCATAGCTCTATGGATATTTATATTTAAAATTTAATTTATTTACTTTGTATCGATATTTTTTATAAATTAAGATATTAACTATATTTTACTAAATATGTATTAATTAAAATTACATACAAAACCTAAAGTTATAATGTGCAATATTATGCGCATAATAAATTTGGATTGGAAAATGCTTTTTAATTTCTGAACCTTTTGGTTAAAATATATATGTGTACTTCAAAAATAATGTTAAAATTAAATAATTATTGATGTTTGTTTCAATTAACTAATTTTAATATTTGTTAGAATGAAACAAGATAAATTGCAATTATTATGTCATGTCAATTTAATTCAAATAAAATTTGTATGTGCTTTTTTTTTCTATGAATATCTGATATGCCAATTTATGTATTTTTACAGAATTTGACAATTGTTTCTATGGTAGAACCCAGCACACTTTCTATATTATGGCAAATACCATCATATGCAATACTCACAGTCGGTGAAATTATGTTTTCTATAACAGGATTGGAATTTTCTTATTCTCAGGTAAATAATTCATTTATGTTTACATTATTTACAGAAAACAATTAAGAAATTTTTGTAAAATAATTCTTATGCATTTTAGGCTCCACAATCAATGAAATCTGTTGTACAAGCAGCTTGGTTATTAACAGTAGCATTTGGAAATCTCATAGTTATGATTATAGCTAAACTAAGTTTATTTGAAAAAAAGGTAAATTTTAAATAATTTTTTTTTTTTATTACTACTTATTTTCAATAATACTAAAATTAAGATCTATAAAAGAAATACTATAAATTTAAATTTTGTTAAAGATGTGTATTACAAAAATTAAATGAAATGCAAGTTATTTTATTTCTTAACAAAATAGAAGATTTGTACACAATAATTATTGATCATGCTTTATTTCAATAATTTCTCATAATGTGCAGTTATTTAAAAAATGTAAAGATATAGGTAAAGAATTTTTTTTTACTTCTAAATGTTTTTGTCAATACTCATATGATATTTTTATTAAAAATGAATTTTTCTTTTTAGTCTTATGAACTTTTTATGTTTGCTGTGCTGATGGCCTTGGACATGCTAGCTTTCTCGGTCATTGCATATTTTTACAAGTATGTAAATAGTGGTAATGATAATGTATCGAAATCAGTTCTAAATGGAAAAGACAATAAATCCTATGAAGAAGAAACAGATTTTAACAAATGAAATTGTAAATATTTTGTACATTACAATAATGAAAAGTTATTTTCTCATAAAAAATTATTATTCATATTATAATTTTAGAACAATTGAAAGCAATTAAAAAATATTATCGCTGCAATTTTGTAAGCATTCCATTTATTATGAAATGAGATTATTTTGCTATTATAAACATTATTATATATTTTTATGTCAAATGATACATTTCTAAAAATAATAATTTATTTTGTAAATAGTGTGTTCTTGTTCAATATGTTTGTTAACTTTTATAAAATGTACAAAAATATGTTTAATAAAGTTTTATTTTAGTTGTGTATACTTTAATCTATTTATTTAGTAAGGAGATAAAATTCCTACATGCAATAATAACAAAATTTTATGTATTAATGCAAAAATAAATCAAAGGTATTTTCAAAAAAATGGCAAATTTAAATTTGTACAATGAACTGAAAAAATCAAAAGCATGAAATTCCAAAAAAATTAATTTTAAAACATCATTATTATACAATCTATATTAATCATTTGTATAATATGCATATTTAAATCTGACAGAAAAAAATATAAGCTTTAAATGTGGGAAAAAGTAATCTTCATAGAGAACATGCTTAAGTACTGAAAATTATATATATTATTATGACTCTAATATAGTACACCTGAATTGGGATATCAAAAATAATTTTTAAACACATAACTTAAATTTCAGATTATAAAAGAAATCATAATTTAAGAAAATTCTGAGAATCACATAACTGATTGTACATAAACTGAAGAAAACAGCAGTTTGAATTACTTTAGGTTTCATTTTTAAGTGAAATTAAAATTTACAGACTAAAATTCATTATATGCACAAAGAAATCTTAATGAATTTAATTGCTTTTCATTATTTAGCCTACATCAGATTTTAGACCGATTTTCATATGGAGTTCAATATATTCCATCATGCAAAACAGGTTCAGATGTGTTGAAAGAATTATTCTTGATTCAATATATTTTAGTAACTTTAAATATTCAAATTATTAAATATTTGTGTCATAAAATTAATAATTAATATGTAATAACAATCCCAATATTATTTCAATAGTAGTATTAAAAGTAAACATACATTTAAAAACTATTTAAGTCAATTTTTTAAAAAGTATTATACAAAATATAATTTCTTAATAAAATTTAAAAATAACTATGGTTAACTCATAATTATAATAATGAAGAATTAAATAAATTATACATACAAAAGAATACTTAATATTTCCAACTTTTTGCACCAACAGTTACATCAAAAAAAGAGCAGGTTGATGAAATTGGCCTCTGCAATCAATTAAATAATAAAACCACCTGTTCTTAATTTTGATTGGTATATATGATGTAGCTTGATCACGAGTCACCACACAAGTCAGTTGTTGAAGGGGAACTTTGAATTCTTCAGTTTTTCCAAATGAACCATAAGTAACAAATGAAGCTGTTCTACCTCCTTTACTCAAAGTTATCAATTTTATCATCCTTGATGGTAATTTATAACAAATGAATGCAGTTAGGAACCCTAAAAAGAAATTTAAACAGATTAATAATGTGAGTTAATTTCCTGTGGATATTTTGAAGGTTAAAAAAAAAAATAAATAAATTAAAAATTTGAAATGATTTATTTTCTTTAATCGTTTTTTTTTTTTTTTAACTTGAAAAAGTAAAAAAATTAAACTTTGTAAAGAGCTGAGTGATGTACTTTCTATTTTATTTCAATTAATTTTCATAATTTTTTAACAGCAAATTATATTTCAGATTGTATTTTGACAAATTATGGAAACAGTTAAAATATTTGAAAAGCCTGCATATAGAGCAGTAAAATATTTTATATCAAGATTATAATTGTTTCATCACTTATTTATTTTTGAAAATCAATGTTCCTTCATCTAAAATAGAGGAAAACTGGTTAAGGTTAACATAATTCTTGCATAATACTTTGATTACAAAAATAGTAATCAATTTACATCAATAGTAGATTATGAACATTCTTCTTTGAAGAAAAGAGATAGAGGGAGACCAAGCCAGTAAAATTAAACATAAACTTAAAGAAAGGAATTTTCTAATTTTTAATTCTTTTTAGTTTTGGTAAATTAATTAATGGCAGTAAGTTTCTATAATCCATATAAATAATTTAGTAAAAATTATAGATCTGTTATGAGAAGCAGTAATGCACACACACACACAAAATTTGTATTAATAAAAATTATTGTAAATTATGCAAAAACTGTAGCTCACACACAAATATTCTTTTATCATAACTCACTAGGCTGATCATGATAATGAAACTTATTAGGCTTCTATATAATAAATTTACAGTACAGTTATATTTTATTATATTATTCACAAATACCCAATTTTTATAATAAAATTAATATATAAATTAACACTTAACACGTAAATGAATATAATGATGCTAATATTACAATGCAGCATTTTTTATATATTTACTTATAAAATAAATAATCTATCATTGTACATATATTTTAAATAAACACAATTCTTCATGTGCATGTAAAATATTGCCATATAATAAAATCAAAGACAGCATGCAATTCATATAATTTCAATTTCTTAATAATTAAATTAACTTTTTTCATAATAAAATACTAATGAAAATATTTTGTTCTTTTTCTCTCACAACTAGAAGATATATATATATATATATATATATATATATATATATATATATATAAGAACAAAATATAAATATACATATATAATTATTCAATTATTACTTAATTATAATTATTTATTATTTCCTGTTTGCTATTAAGATTTTGACAAAATAATATTGAGAAAATGTATAAATTCTACAGAACTTAAACTGAATCTTACTAAATAAATAAAAAAAAAATAATAAAACAGAAAATTAATTAATTAAGAAAATTAATGTTATTGCATATAAAATCAACATTATAGAAAATCCTAAAGCTTTTAAAATGTACATGTTACATTTATTAATTATATTTACTCTTTAGAATATCTGACTTAGTAACAAGTCTTATACCATAAAAGTTGAAAGGGATCAAAACATCGTTTCAATTATAATTCATAATTAAAGAATAAAAATTAATTAATTCTGCAATGGAATCCTTTGTATATTCACAGGGCCAAAGTTCCATTCAATATTTCAAAATTAGACCACAGATTATAGATAAAATTAGTTAAAATTATATCACAAAATTATCTTATATTGCTTGGAAAGTTCAGTGAATATGTGGGTTTCATCAGATATTTTTGTTATACCAACAACCTTCCAACTTAATGCAGAGATTTAAATAAAAATTAAAAATATAATAGGTAAAATTTGATAAAATTCATTTCTCCAAATCATAATTGGTTTTTAACAACAACAACAATAAAAAAAAGGGGGGAGGTATATAGTAATTAATGGAAGTATAATATTATTAATAATCATCTTATAATCTGGTATAAGATGACTATTTAAGTTTAGAAGTGGTTAGGTTTAAGTTTGTGGTTTGCAAATAACTTAATAATCCAGTACCAATGAAATAAATTAAGTAAGATAAGCTGAATTACAATACATAAAATGTCTTTTTGCAAATGTAAATGAATTTGGGTAGAGAAAGATATTCAGTATTAGATATTTTAAAAGGCCTATCCACATATTTTGAAATAAGTTTTGATGAGAAAAATAAGTTTTGTATAATATATTAATGGTCACAAAATGTCTGTCTGCAATTTGTTTGAAATATATATATGTAAGTTTGATAAGAATGCTGGTCAAAGTAGTAGAATCCACTTCTCAATATTTTGAGAAAATAGATTTAAACACTTTTACTCTGTGATGTGACTACGTCACTACTCTAAAGTGATCTTATGAAATGGTGCTTAAAGTGATAAAATGACACAAAGAAAACAAGTTCTACCCTTTGTAGTTCTTTTTTTCTTTTAATTTCTTATATTACACTACTTATACAGCAAAATTAATAAGTAGTTTTACTAAAAACATATTTTTTTTTATAAGTGCATAATTAGATTTGTCATCAAATATTAAGTTTTTTCAAAATATATACATTTTTGAAAATTTTGTAAGCAGTGTGGCAAATGAATATGAGACATATAAAAATGAAATTTATTTTTGAGATTGTAGGAAAAGAAAATATGCATTTATTCAATATACCACTTATTGATTTTATGATCAATATTAGTTATTATATGGGAAAGTATTTAATTACCTAATTATCAAATATTATAAGCAGCAAAAATAATGCAAAAGCCAGATTGATTTCCATAATAAAAAATAAAATAAATATGTTCCAGGGCATCTAGAATGCTCATCAAATTTTGATTTTTTTTTTCTCATCGACAGAGAATTTTGTGTACATCAACTGAGAAATTTGTTCCATTTATGAAAATTCATTTTCTTCTCTTTTTCACAGGCTCACAAATTTTCTCATTCCATATTTTATTGTTCTTTAATTCATTTTTTGTTTCATTTTCCTTCCTAGTAACTTTTGTTTGTATACTGCAATTCCTTGTAAATCCTTCCAAAGATAATTCTAATTGAATTTTCTGTTCAAATAAATTATTTTGTATCCATATCCAAAATTTTAAATCTATTTTCTTTTCTTCCATTAGAAAGTCATCATTTTATTTTGATTGCTACAATCATGAATATTTCTCCAGAAAAACTGAATATGAAAAAATTAAATTAGGCAACAATAAAAAGTTAGATGTTTAACAGGGTTTATTTTCATATAAGTTAAAATAAAAAATATATATAAATGAAAAAAAGAAAATAAATAAAAGTATATTTCTAGTAGTAATATTTATCACTTCATATAATTTTGCTATACTGCTTATAATGAATAAAATATAAAAAATTACATGAAAAAAACAAAAAACAATATAGTACAAAATTTACAGTCTTTGGTTTGCTAACAAGTGCTTTTGATCAATATACAATGAGATTATATGTTAAAGCACTGCTTTATTTGTCCAACCAAATGAGCTTGTTTCAGTATTTTTGATCTCAAGGTAAATAGCTTTGTCATTCTAATTATGAATTTATCTTGATGCAATCATTCAACTTTTAACCTCCATAGCTCAATAGTAAAATGTGATATGTATTCCATTTCATGAGAACTAATGAAATGTAAGTCTCAAAACACATTATTCACAAAGACTTGACAATTTATTCACCAATTCAGTACAGTAGCACATGCCATGATATGGACAGAAGGCATATTTGAACTCTTTATATGGGGAGTAAAATGAGGAGAGAGAAAAATATCCTGAAAATGCCACAATATTCAGTAGAAATGAGTTTTTAATTACATAATCTTTTAAATGATTATGTGTAAAAAATACACAAACTTTAATAATTAATATTTTATATATTTCTGTTCCCATTTATTATATTTAATTTTAGAATCTATGTTTAGATTTTAATTTTCATAATTCTAAATATATTATTTTCATTATGTTACATCTATAATTCCAGATTTTAATTTCCATAACCTAGATTAAGACATAATTTTCATTTATGCAGTTATTATTTTTTTCCTCTTTTAATCATACGTAAAAAACGTTTGATTTTATATTTTCTACTCCAATACTTTTTTTTTTTAATAATGAAGAATCATGGTCATAATGGCAGTTTCTCTGAAATCCATCTCACAATTATAGCTAACACAAAAATTATTCACAAATTGATTAAACAAAATAAAAATAAAACTTCTTCGATGCCAAATGAGCAATGATGTAGTTTCTGCAGATAACAAAGTAGTCTATGGTTACATGACTTTTCACGAGTGCAAACATGTTCGACAAATAATATGCCATCAGAAACATTTTGTTTGTGTGGCAAGATTGCTTGATGAAATGATTGATAATTGAAAGTAATGGAACAAATTTGTGTGATAGGGCCTTAACCGTATAGAAATTTTTTTAAATTCAATTTTTTTTTCACGATTATTGATAGGTGGATCCTGCTATTTAGCCAATTAACATACTAGTCATGACTTCCTCACAGTATAAATTTTAATCAAATCAATGATTCACAGCTCATAATTTCTCCTTAGTAAATTAAAAAAATCTTTTGATAATTTTTGTTTGCTTTTTAGTAATTTGATGAGTTTATATTTATCACAAGTAAAATTATTCCTATGTTATATATTTTTGCAAAAATTTTCAATTTGAGTTTTTACACATATTTTTCTCTTTAAATTTATTATCACAAGCATCCCACACACATTCTAAAATATTCTAACAGAAAATGTTTATTCTTCATTTGAAATTTCAATTTTTTATTTCGACATGTTATTATAAACTGCTCAAGTATGAATAAAAAAAAAAAAAAATGATTAATGGATTCTGTCCTCCAATCCTTAAGGCTGGAAAAAATATTATATTTAACCTAGTTAAATTATATTTTTTTGCATCATAATGATAAATAAATAACCTTTATTCATTAAATATTCATTGGCTCCAATAATGAAACCTTTATAAAGCACTGTTTTCTATTAAAAAAAAATATAAATTACATAAGAATTTATATTTCAAGTACATATATGTCTGGCAAACACATTTAAAATTTAAGATATATTTTAATAGATTCTTTCAGTTATTTTTAAAGAGATGCAATAGATACAAACTAAAAAGAAAAGTTCTTAAAAATACAGACAATTGGTGAACAGACAAGTACTTCAAATAAGATTTGTTATTTAAATTCGTAAGATTCAAAAATGAGAAATGATATTTAATTTTATAAAGATTAAACTAAATAAACAGTTCAGCAATTGACACTGTATATATATCATATTTCCTTGAAATTTCATTTTTTTTAGTTTTTTAAAAATAGAAATAGTTTTATATATAAGTACAAAATAATTAAGATAAAAAGTTAAAATAAAATCATATATGTATTGTTGCAAGATATATCAGATAAATTAGAAATCTTCAGTAATTATACTAAAATGAGAAGTAACAATAAATTTAAATATACCACACTACCTACATATTTACAATGCAAAATTTCTAATAATATACTTAAAATATTATGAATATAATAACCAATTTTTTTAATAACTATTTCTATAAAAAGAATAAAATCATGCAGAATTTTACCAATGCTGAAGCATGAAACAGCAGATATCAGTCTATGTTTGGCAGCACCTAAATTCAAGTCACGCCACGATTTTTCTTCAGATTGAGAAGTCATATTTCTATTTCTTTGTAAAGACTCTGTATCTCTAAGACTAAAAAATACATTAAGACCCAAGAAGGTACATATTGCACATTGTGCTACACCATAAATAGTAATGTAACGAATCAATTTAGTTTTCTCCAAGGTATACAAAAGAGTATCCTTTTTCAAGGATGTTACATTTTCTGTAGGAAAATATTTAGATGAAAAAATTTATATGATGATTTATGTGGAAATGAATATCTTTCTGATTTAAACAGTCCTGTTCGAGTTATTGAAGACAACAAAAAACACAATTTCTGTGTACCACGAAAAAGAATCATATTGAAAATAAAAAGAAAAGAAATTTGTCAAGTTCCCCAAAACCTCACTTATGACACTGAAAAGATATCAAAAATAAATAAATAAATCTCAATTAGATATTAAGTCAATCCACGCACAAGAATATCGTGGTTTTTGTTTTGTTTATGTAATTATTACGGTCAAGCATTTATTTACACAGTTAATATCTAGTTTTTACAATCTGAACTTTTATTTTAATAGATTTTTAAAACGATATTCAATTCCCTAAAAAATAAATTTGATTTCCTTTGAATTATATATAATTAGTAAAAATAAATTTTTTTTGCCCTATTTCTACATTTTCTTTTAGAAAAACATAAATTTTAAATAATTAATATAGTATATTAAATTACAGTTTTTAATAAATTCTTTCAATAATGTTCCAATTTTATTGCAGAATACAAATTGGTTCAAAAATTTTATTGAAAATTAAAAAACAAGATATATGTATAAAATATATATATGTGTGTGTTTGTAGTGGTTTGGAATTCACCTTTAACCGTAGGTCGCGGTCTAATATGATCGTAGAAAGTTGCGGGGCATTGTTACTCCGCGTCCGTGGCTTATCTTCAAGTTACACCCTCCCCCTGGGTAACGTCCGTGTAGCGCTTGCCTTAAGGCATCCAAGACAGCTGTCTGTTTGCCAGCTGCATTAGAAAAAAAAAAAAATTATATTATTGTAGAATTATAGCTGTGGTTTCATGCCTTTTGAGTTAATAAGAAATAAAAGATAATTAAATGCCCTTTTTTAGAAGATTATTTAGAAAAACAAGGTATCGAGACAAAAGTTTTAAAGACTGAACGAGTGCATTACAGTACTATCTTATCAGGTACATAAATCACATTTGATTAATGAAGAATAAAGAAAGGATATTCTTATGTGAGATTGGGATAATTTTAGGGAAAAAGAGAGAAATCTCAGATAATTGTTGTTAAAAAAAAAAAAAAAAAAAAAAGTGTTATAAAAAAAAAAATTTTTTTTTTAAAGTCAATTCCTACTTTTTTGTCACTATATTGCAGAAAGTCAATTTATGAATAAAATATTACAATCTTACAATATCTGAAAGGAATATTATTGTAGCATTTTTTAAAAATTTTTTTTACAAATGCATAGGAAATAAGCAGAAAAGCACTGAATTTATATTTACACACACACACACACACATATATATATATATATATATACATACATATACATTTCCTTATATAACATTCCCTATAACATTCATTAACAAATTTTTTGAAATTTCATAAAAGGCATAATATCAAAAATAAGTTGCTTATAAGTTTACAATAAATAAAAAGTTTGCAATTTTTAATGATGGAATGGAATTCCTCCCACAACGTTCAGCAACTCTTCAATTTCTAATCCCACAGATGGTAATTTTCCCTTTTCCTTAATAACTTTATGCTATTTTGGAAACGTGAATTGGCTATTTTATGTACCAGCATGTTGGCATACTCTTTTCTCTATCTTTGCATCTTTTTACGTTACCTGTTTGCTGTCTGATGTCAAAACAGTTTGTGTTGATATTTTTACATTTGCTGATGTCAAGGTATTCAGGACTTTAATGTCCAATAGCCACTCTGCAACGGGTACCGTTTCCATTTTTGTCAACAAAAATAAAAACTCCTGACTTTTTCTTAGAAAAACAAACAGTTTAACTCTTGTGCAAAATACACTCAAACAATAATTAAATATATAAGAAACATAACTTCATAAATTTACAAATATGAAATAAATAAATTTTGAAAGAATTTTTTCTTATAGAATTTGAAATTTAACATCACTTAACTCAACAAATTTGTATTAATATACACTATATTTTCATTATAAAGATAGATTGAGAAATCCTATTTTCAATGCTTTCATTCATATAACTGTTTGAAAAATAATTTAAATAAATAACTTATACAACCAAAGATAAAAAAAAAAAATCCTCCTCAGAGACTTTGTTATAATATTTCCTGTAAACGTCCTTCGCAGGAAATTGTTAGGACTTTAAAGAAAAAATCTTCTCAAGATGTGCGTACTAAAGTCGATTACTAATATATGATGCCAACAATCGTTCCTTCTGTGGAGGTTTGGGAGCTTTTCAATACATTTTCGAGTGGTTTTGTAATGTATGGGTGTATTTGTGAGCTGTTTTATTTGTCTACTACGTAAGTTAATTGGACAAATTTGGTATCGGGAATTGGCTAATAATAAAAGAAGAAAAAAAAATTAAATAATAATAATATATTAAAACGAAAGTATGCAAATTAAACTAAGATCAGTAATATATAATGAAAAATAAACAATTAAAATTTCAGAGGAATTAAATGTTTTTTCGGGAAATGCATCTAATTATAGCACATTAATCAATAAAGGTTTGTCTAACCTGGGACCCTAATGAAAGTTGTAATTGGTTTCGCAGTGATGAGTTGATCTCTCTGCAAGATTTCTTGACAAACTCTCCAATAGCTGAATTCGATCGGCGATAGTCTTGAAGGGCACATCAGAATTTAAATGTTCTCTACTGAAGAAAGATCAGTCGCTCTTTCTGGCCAAGGAACTATTAAACAAGCATCAAGACAATGAGTAAAAATGATAGCAATTCCGCAGACGAGCCTTAAGGATGGACGGAAGGAAGGAAGGATGGATGGAAGGATGGACGTCAGGACGGACGGGAGGAAAGAAAGATGAACGTTAGGACGGACGGATGTACGGAAGGAAGGATGGACGTTAGGTCGGACGGAAGGAATAACGGAAGGAAGGACGGACGGACGGGAGGAAGGAAGGAAGGAAGGATTTATGGATGGACGGATGGAAGGACTTACGGACGAAAGGAAGGACGGACGGAAAGAAGGATGGAAAGGAGAAAAGATGGAAGGACAGAAGGAAAAGATGGAAGGACGGACGGAAGGAAGGAAAGAAGGAAAGCTGGAAGGACGAAAGGAAGAACGGAAGGACGGAATTAAAAGAGGGGAGGAGGGGATGTAGGGGAGTGAAGGGGGAGGATAGGAGGGAGGGGGAGGAATGGAGAGAAGAAGGAAGGAAGGTAGAGAGGGAGATCACTCACGGAAGGACGGATTTGGGGGGAATGGATTGAAGTTCCCACCCATGGAACCCCATGGCTGGAACTCCAGTCCATTCACACCTATCACGATGTAGTAACTCATGACGTGGTCCATATCCCATTTATAATTGTTTCAATCTATGATGGTCGAACAGACAATTGCTAATTTCATGATGTATCATTATCCATGACTAATTATCTTCTATCAGATTTGAGTGACAGGTTGTTCTCATTAGAACAAGACATTAATTGCATGCAGTTTAAATATCCACGACGCTGATCTGCTGACAGATTTGAGTGAAAAGTTGTTATGCACTTGTTAAAATATATACATTTTTTCTCCTGGGAATGCAAATGCTATATCTCTTTTCGTGGAAAAATGCAACTGGATCACTATCCCAAGTCATGTATTAGGTTAATGTCATAGTCATTGATCTAAGTTATTATTTAATATTTTAATGAAAATAGTGTTAAACAATAAAAGTGACAGCATTTTGTGTCAAATTTCAAACTATTACTTTTATCGAAATCTGTAAGCAGTTTAAAAGAATTACATAATTTTGTCATTCTAATTATATTATACTAATTTAACATTATTTGGTTCAATATGACGACAAACAGAAATTTTCAACGATTCATTGAGTAATTTAAGAAGTAATCATGAAGCAACTCATTTTGCGTCCATATTGCAGCCATCTACCAAATACTGACTGAAACAATTTTTAATAAATTTGTCAGTATGATTTCAGTAGATTAATAATTACTTCAGGAAATATACCATAACGTTTTTAACCTACGCGATCCCCCTCCCCTTACACACATCGAGTAACTATGAGGAAAATCATATTAAGCCATGTTGCAGCCATCTGGCCAAATAGTGACTGTGGAATAAAGAAGAAACAATTTTCAATAAAAATTGTGTCAGTTTGATTTCAGATAGATTAATCAATATTTACTTCAGTAAATCTACCATAACGTTTTTAATCTACTGCCCTTGCAACATACTGAGTAATTATGAGAAAAATAATTTTAAGCCCATATTCCAGCCATCTGGCAAATACTGATTGTGGTTTAAAAACAATTTTCAATATTTTCGATATTATTCGAATTTTCAATATTATATAACAATTTTTTCGATCCCCCTACTACAATACATTGAATGATTATGAGAAAATTCATTTTAAGCCCATATTGCAGCCCTCTGGCTAAATACTGATTGTGGTTTCAAGAAGAAAATTTTTAAATAAATTTGTCATTTTGATTTCAGGTAGATTAATATTTATTTCATGAAATCTACAATAACGATTTTAATCTACTCGATCCCCTTACCACACCATCTTATTTCTATTATCTAAAATGCTTTTAAAACTAATAAATGGATCGTAAAATATCCATTTAAATTATTTTTAATGCCTGTAACTTTAAATAATTGCAAAAAAATTGAATTTTATATTTGCATGTATTTAAAAATTGTTGCCCTAATGACTTTAAATGTGTATTGACTATATAACAAGTAATATAAAAAAAAAAAAGTTTAAAGTCAATTCCTACTTTTTTTTTCACTATATTGCAGAAAGTCCTTTATAAATAAAGCTGAAATTTTCCTCTTGCATCTGGCGCCATCTATTATTAGATACATGCAACTTAAACCCCCAAAAAACTAAAATTAATTAATTTAATTTAATGAATGAATTAATATTTGAAAAACTGTATTAACATCAAGTGTTCAACTACTACAAGTTTAAAAAAAATGTATTTAAACTTGAGTGGGCGAATAAAAAGTATTTTATTAACGATTAAAAATTGGAACAAGATATATATAGGGAGAGTGTGAACTAATAGAAGGAATTGTAAAAATTGTTGCCATAATGACTTAAAATGTGTATGGACTATACAAAAAAAGGCACATGGATAAACATAAAAAGATTTATTTCTGCCAAAATTATAGTTTACACTTTTGTTATTTTACAATAAACAGATTTCATCTGTAGTAAAAATGAAAATTAATCTGGGTGCATTTTATCACACAGCTGCAGTGGAATGACGAACATAAAACTAGCCCTCTCTAGCCATTATATTTGTTGTAAATCTTAGCACGAGCAAGATTACAAGTAATGACTTAGTATCATCAAAATTTTGCCAATTAAACTACATCCATCGAGGCAAAAAACAAATTCCTACAATGTAGTCGCTTTTTAAATCTTTACTATGTAAATCTAAAAGGAATTTGAGGAGATTTGAATTCCGGATTTATAAATATTATAAAATATTTTTAATCAAATGTAATTATTCTTTAATTTCTTAAAAAAATATATTACATCTTTTATTTTTTTCTTCTAAATTCATGATGTTTTAATAATTTTATTTGTGTGAAATATCAATTTTTTTTGTGATTGTATAGATAGTTACTGTTGTTTTAAAAGCTATAGGTTAATAAATTATTCATTAATTCCCTAAATTACAGCACATAATTTCATGTTTAAGTTTAGATACTATAATCGCGGCTTTTCAAAGTTTCAAAGATTGCACAATAAAATATTATATTAATTTTTTTAGTAACTGTTTTAATGCAAATGTTATGCTTATTTATTGTAATTATTTATTGCATTTACTAAAACATAACAAACGTGTTATTTAAGTACATTAAAAATTTTAATGATTGCAATCAATCTAAATTTATTTTTATTCTTTTCTGTAAAATTGTATTGGATGCCGATAAAAAAAATTTTCTTACTGTTTTAACACATTAACTAAGCAAAAATAAGTATGATAGACAATTACTTAATTTTAAATAAAAATTATTAAAAGACATTTAAATGTCAGGCACTTCAAATTATTTGAATATAATATTGATAATTTTCATACTAAATTTTTCACAAGAATAAATTTTAACACGGAGTTACGTTTTTAGATACGATTTGTTAAAGAGTCTGCTGAACTGTAAAGAAGATCTGCATAGTCTATGTAAGATTTTTTAGGAAATTCTAAGAAATTTAAAATTAAGAATTCTAAGAAATTAAATTCTAAGAAATTTTCTTCTAAAAATCCAAATGCATAAATTTTAATTTAAATCAGGGAATGCTTACTGATATGATAGACTTCTTTTATCACCAAGATTTTAAATGTGCGTAGCTGACAATGAAATACATTTTGGTTCAATTTTCATGGTTCTAAGTGATACTCATAATTAAAAACTCAATCTAATTGTTAAGTGGCCAACAGACTAGTATTTGCCAACAACATAATAAATTTTATAAGTATAATTAAGTATACATAAATTTTCCTCTTGATATTGTTTACAAATTATATTACAAATATAAATCCTGAACTATTTTTAAAAATATATTTCCCTTGAATTTCAACCAGAAAAATATTTGGATATTAGTTATTACATACTTTATACTAAACATATTGTATTAATTAAAATACGATATATATTTTAAAGGACCACTTTTATTAAAATGAATAAAGTATCTTTAAAACAATAAATTTAGTAAATGCATCATCTTATTTATTTATTTATTTTTTATGATTCCAGTATTCGTTGATGAATTTTTAAATAAATGAACATATGGTATATTATTTTTGCAATGAACGTATATATATATTATAAATCTCTTAATACTTGACAAAAAAATAATATTTTAAAATGACTATCTTTGCTTATGACTTTTTAAGGAATAAACATTGACTTAAATATGTAAGCGCATTGCCAGTGCTAAGATTTGTTTACTATAAGGACATTTTTTTTTTCCTCAAAAAAAAAAAAAAAAAAAAAGAAACAATCTCATAATTGAATAAAATTTTCTAAATCCTTATAATGCTGTGTACAGAGTTATGCTATTCGTAGTGCATTGATTTGAATAACACAAGAACGACAACGTGGGATAATATAACAATAAAGCAGCAAAATGTAACAAGTCATATCACAATGGATTCCATAAAGAATATAGACAGCATATTATTTACAAGAGAAACATTCTTTGTACGTAAAAGGATTTGCAGTACAGAAAAAGCATAGGCAGACAGGACTGGAGTGATGAGAACACACAAAAGGACAAGCTATTCAGTTAAAATAAAAATGACTCGAAAGTTTGTAAAGATTGCGTTAGAATGCAGGGCTGAAAATTCAACCCTGAAATATTATTAAATAAAAAAAAACAAGTAATATAGAAAAAAAATTTTTTTTTAAAGTCAATTCCTTCTTTTTTTTCACTCTTGCAGGAAGTCCTTTATAAATAATTGTCATTCATTTTTTTAAGTTTATCTGGCGCCATCTATTGGTAGATATATGCAACTTAAATTTAAAAAAAAAAAACTAAAATTATTTAATTAAATTTAATTAATGAATTAATATTTGAAAAAAACTGTATTAACATCAAGTGTCATCCACCACAAGTTGAATAAAATGTATTTGAACTTGAATGGATGAATAAAAAGTATTTTATTAACGATTGAAAATGTGAACAAGATATATATAGGGAGAGTGTGAGCTAATAGAAGGAATTGAATAAAAGTAACTTTTACTCATAACAAATCTACTTATAAATATTACGGGTATTTTATTCAGAAGGGAAAATTATAGTAAAAATAGAATTTTACATCAAAATATAGCCTAAAGTATAGAATTTAATGACAATATCATGGAAATACTAAATAAAATTTGAATGCAGAGAGTAAAAATTTGAGAGAAATTCATTTTACATTTAATATAATATATGAAAATGATATTTTTTAAAGTAAATGCGTGCAATATTGATTCTCTTAGTAATAAATGCTTCCTTTAGTGGTTTCATTGAAAGGCAAAGTTTCAACTCAAATAAAAACATCTTTAAATTTTTTTTATTTAAATTAGACAAAAATAAATATTACTGAATAAGGCCCATAATATAATGGCTATTTGTTAAAAATTATTACTAAATGAATGAATGAAACCGAATCTAAAAATGAAATAAACTAAATTCCGTTCAAGTTACGTGAAAATTTAAAATTATTACTCGACGTTATAAATATTTGTATAAATATCGAATGAATAATATATAGCATATCGCATAATGACATTTCGATCGGTAAAATATGATAATCATACATTAATTACTGAAATTTTTTTGAACAAATTAAAATTTTGTTTGGCAAGATTAATTTTCGTATTTTTCAAAAGAATTTCTAGAGATTAAAACAGAATTAAATTTTTTTTTTTATGTTGGAAATTACTCATAAAAATGTGTTATAAAAATATTTTCAAAAACTGCTTTCAGAAATTTTGTGTTAGTAGAAGACAGGATGTAAATAACTTGAAATTCATTTTGTTAATTTCCAATTAGAACTGAAATAACTGAATATATTTTTCAATAAAGGACATTTACATAGAAGTTGTGATTATTCGAATAATATAATAAAAATAATTTAACATAAATATTTCAAAACAAAAATAATTTAAATATTTAATAATAAAAGCAATAATATAGTATTTGAAAATATTTAAATATTAATATTTCAATAATATTAAATAATTTAATATTATAATAAAAAAATATAATAATTTAAATATTTCAAAAAATGATAACTCTATTGTTTTTTAAGTAACTACTTATGCCAAGATCTTTTTAACAATTTTTAAAAATGGGGTAATATTAAAGAATATGGATGATCTGTTTTATCAACGTAAATAATACTGTTTAAAAATATTTTCATTTTTTAAATTTGAAATTCAGTTTAAAAGATGAAAAAACTATTTCAAATTGGTTTGCAAACATTATATTATTTAATCGCAAAGAATAGCATGTCACGTGTGTGTTCATAATGGACAGAAGTCAGAAGGAGAAAGGCATTTTTATCAATTCACCAAATATACATATGTATACATGTTATTAACGAGACATTCAAATATTCAGAAGCATGACATTACATTAACTGTGACCGGACATTCATACAATTTCTTTTCCCTGCAAGCCCAAAGTGTTTTGTCTGAGGATATAATTTACAGATGAAAATATCTTTATACATTGATTTTTTCCATTAATATTATATTTTAATAATATTTTTCAATAGTGTTTTCTTTAACATTAGTAAATATTTAAACACAATTTTTTCAATTTAATATTTTTTTTTATTATTGAATTTTAAATTTTTGTCATAAAATATCACTATTTTAATCAATAAAAATTTATATATTATTTACATTGTTAGACAGTAATTAAATTCATCATACTAAATTTGTAGAATAAAAACCAGGATGATTTGAAGAAACAAATGTTATGATTTTAAAATGGAAATTAAAATTAAAAAATATTTTTTTCTAGTTGAAATAAAAAATATTATTATCAAATCTAGCTTAAGAGTTTCGATGTCTTTCTGCATTTCAATAAAATCTAAGAATCTCGTTTAGTGATTTCAAATTACTGATACAAAAAAATCATTTATTTTAGAATTTCACTTAATTTTCTTATTGAAAATATACTTTTTTTTTTTGAATTTTTTTAATACTTACATTCATTTTTTAAACATTCAGTGAATGAGTTTTGCACACATAATCATGCTAGACAATAAATATCTACAGATGAAATGAAAAATGTCAATACATGCATCAAATAACTTTATACAAACATGATATGAATTACAAATCCTACTATTTATTATTCAATAAAAATATAAATATCATTAACTTAAAATATTATGACTAGATAAACGAAACATTACTAAAAAGTCACTCATTAAATAAATAATACAGTGCTTTTTTATAATAATAAATCAAAACATTTAATACCTTTTTTTTAAACATCTTAGTACTTTTAAACAAGAAATAGTTGGACTAGAAAATTGTGATTTTGGAAAATTAATAAATAAAAATTTATGATTACAACTATGTAATATTTAAAAATATAAGCTATAAATAATTTCATCTATCCTTCTATAGAAAAAAAATTACATGCAGCAACTCTAACATTGATAAAGTATTAAGTTCGTATGAATATTTAATTATTTTGTGGCATGCATATGGAAGCTAATATATTATTTCATCAATAACAATATAGAATAGACATGCTGCATTATTAATTAATTTGTATTCACAGACAATAAGTTGATGACATAAAAAATAGTTTTTTTTTTAGCCGTTTATGGTGTTTTCAATACAAATGTGAATAATTGAC
Source organism: Caerostris extrusa (assembly GCA_021605095.1). NCBI lineage: Eukaryota > Metazoa > Arthropoda > Arachnida > Araneae > Araneidae > Caerostris > Caerostris extrusa. The sequence continues at coordinate 38,611 of BPLR01009240.1, forward strand.
AACTGTGATACTTTATACACTTGAAAAAATTATTTTATTTGTTAACGCATTTAGTTTGTTTTTGAAAAGGATTCTATATTAGATAAAACTGTTTTAAGGATTAAGTGTACATCAAATGGTAATAATAACTTTTAAAAAATAATTAACATCATAGGAAGAATTTATTGAAGGAGTAATTTATTTATGTGTGTGCAGATTTTAAAAAAAGTGATTGTTCTATATGCAAATTTTCTTATATCTTATCTTACATTTGTCGAATGTTAAGATTGATTAGTATATTAAGTAAGTGTTTCTTAATTTGTTTATAATTACTTGTTGCTTTTGAAAATTACATATTTTGTTATTATATAAAAATCATGGAAATAATATTACTGAAATAATCAAACATTTTATTTTTTTATCAGGAATTTGTCTCAAAATCTAAATATATATTTATATTTAAATGCTACTCAGGAATTTAAAATGAGGTTTAAATAAGCTTTACAGCGCTTTGAACATTCAATTAAACTCATATCTCGATTATTTTATTTCAATTTCGCCATGTTATTGTTGTAAAAGTTTTTTTCCCTATCGTAATTTCTCTCTAAGATTTCATACCACTGTTTCGTATTTTATCTTCCGGCTAAATGTTATCCTTTTTTGAATGTGTATAACACAGATAAATTTACATATAGAACTTTATAATTAGGTTTTACCTGTATGTTAAGAATCTGTCTTTTGTGTAAATCAATTTGGCTTTTTCCAATATCTATTTGCGATTATTGCAATTAGTATTAAATAATCTAAATTTACTAGATAACTAAATAAAATGAATGAGATTAAGTTCAGAATGTATGAAATAAGTTATTAATTTCTGGTTAATTATCACGTTGAATATTCTTCTTTTGTATGTAGGAATTGTAGGACGTTTTTTAAGGTGAAATGTAGCGTAATGGCAATGTGTAA